>JAQGBH010001787.1:0-29193 GCA_034698265.1 Sminthurinus aureus
AATTCGACATTTTTTCAAAAATTGGTAATTTTTAACTAAAATAGTTGACTTTTATCCAAATTTATGACAAAAATTTGCGTTTCTGAAAAGTGTCATTTTTCATCTGATATTGTTTGTTTATGTCCTTTTCGTTGATCACTGTTGTCTAAAGTGTATCAAGTTGGCAAAAATGGGTCATTATTTTTTTTACTAAACCTGGCGATTTTAGCCAAAACTTACCATTTTTCGTGCAAACCATTAGCACATTAGCAGCAAGTATCTTATTATCCAAAAACCACAAACGTTAGTAAAAAGTCAGCAGTTTTAGCCCATTTTAGTGTCCGTGATCAGTTTGGGTCAAAAACTACGAATTTTCACTTACAACGGTCAATTGTGGATTTACCAATTTTTAACAACATGTCAAAATTTGTTTAATGTTAGTTCACAATGACCAAAGTTTAGTTAAAAATTGCCTATTTTTTTACCTTACAGATGTCGGATTTTTGTCCAAAATTAGTAATTTTAGTAAAAAGCACCAATTTTAGTTTCAATGGTCAATTTTGCTATAAAATCAGCAATTTTCATGTATTTTAACTATATAATATCATACTTTGCTTCTTATTTTTAATTACAATTTTACTATCATCATTATAAGTGTAATATTATGTAGAAGTAATAATTAATTGCAAATTGTGTATGTATGTTTAATTAAAAACTTCTGGGTGTTTTGTAAAATGAATTATTAAAATGGATTCATAATACTTATCATCATAAATCATTAATATTATGGCGTTTTGATTTGTAGAACTTAATTGTAGTTTAGTAAAAATAATTATTCTGCTTGATTTAATTATGGCAACTTTGCTGATATGATTTGAGGAAGCTAAAAGTTATCAAGTTATAATTAACGATTTTAATTATATTAAAAGGTTTTAAATTATTTTGATGCATGATTTTAAATGAATATCCATTCATTTTCAAATATATAACTAAATATTAAATAAGTATTACAAAGTGCATCAAAATTTTATTTATCGCTATTTGAAGATATTTTGTTTTTTCCAGAGCTTGGTTTTAATACGTAAAATATTTAACATGTAAGCAGATTAACCCTTTGAAGGTGCTCAAAATTTAAAAAAAAAGCACTGATATGATATTTTGTTTCAGTTGCCTAATAATTTAATCATAATTGTTGAAAGATTTTGTTTGCATATGTATAAGTATGCACAAATAAAAAAAATTTGGATGGTTTGGATATCCATCCAATCCAATCCAAAATTTTGGATTGGATTGGATGGCGCGTAGTTTTGGATATGACGTTTTGGATTGGATTGGATTTGGATCGGATTATCCAAAATTTCCATCCATGCCGAGCCTTACGATGTACAATACATAGGGGAGGAAGATACGACTGCTTGTGTGGCTACGTGGTGTGATGTGCGATGAATGGTGAAGGATTTGCTCTAAACTCTAAACACGTGCAGCTCTGTGCATATATACAATACGCACATTGCACAAGTGTATAAAAAGGGAATTCAGAATTAAGCATTGCTCTCACTGCTCATTTTCATTCCAGACATTCTCAATCTATAATAATCTCTTCTCTCTACCCTTCAAATGATTACTGGTATTTGATATTAGAGTCATTTTTGATGAGAACTGCAATTTCAAATGTAAACAAAGATGCACAATGCACATTGTACATAAATATCAACAGCAAAAGATCTATGTTAAATTTTTAAGTCATATAATTTTACATAATAAATAATACAGTATGTGTAAAACGTAAAACAATCATATTTTACAACCAACATCTCACTCTTCACTAGTCACTAGTACAGTTTACAGTTTGAGTCTAAAGGTCATGTTTTAAATCAATAACTTTGCATGATGCAACACAACAGAGTGATCTAATTTTCATGGTGAACGAAAATCAAAACTTTGACACTTGTAAATTCTTGGCATTTTGAATTTTGAAACATGTTTGTACATTTTTGATATGGAGTAAAAGAATAAGGAAGTATAAGGAGTAAGAAGACCTTACTTTTTACTTTCTACTGCTCACGATTATTAATATTAGATCGTATAAAAGTTTTTCTACAGTATTTTTATAAAAAAAGGGTCAATATTCAGCATTCATATGAAATGTGTGTAAATGAGTTACTTCTTGGTCTTTTATTTTTCTGGATTCTAGATTCTAGGCAAGGAGGGGATGGAAAGAAAAGCTGGGAAAGTTGAGACCGAAATTGTAATTGAATCTTTGTGGTGACCCTCATGTGCTACTATACATAGATACTAAAGGAAATATAACTATAAATTATACAAAATACATTCATCCAGCATCCAACACAGAGAAAATGCGTCTAGTCTAGGTTTGTGAAGGAGCCATAACCGTAAACAAAAAGTCATGGTGACCCACTCCAATATTTTATGTTATAGTAAATAGTTGGAGTGAACATGAAGCAATGTTAGTTTTTAGTTTCTAGTTTCTGTTATAGATTAAAATTTGTTAATCTTCAAGTCCTCAAGAAATGTGTATTTACTCTATCTGCCTTTACTGTATACTGTATAATGTAAAGGGGCTGCAATTCGGTTGGTTAAACTAAACGGACGGTTTAACTTTCACGGTCTCCACTCACAAATCACAAAGCCTTAAAAAACTGGAGGACTGTAACTGTAAAAAGAGGAAGATGGAATTCGATTCCAAGGGTTAAAACTCTGATCGTTTTACGCTGGCATTCATCACACAACATACATCATGCATCAAACACTTAAGATTCTAGATGCAACTACCACTGATATGACTGGGAAATGGAACAAAAGTCCATGTATGGGCTATGCGTAACAAAAAACCCGTAGCAATACCATACATGCATATCTGTATGTCTCTGGAAGATCAGTAATTATTGCTTTTTTATTTATAGAAAACCGTTCATCTTGTCGAAATTGAAACTTGAGATTCTTCTCATCCGGGCGGTTGACAGTTTTTAAAACGGTATTTATATTTGCTCGAGTATAGAGTGTAGTATTCGATATTCCTCTGTACATGTCTTTAGTGTCCAGCTACATGACTGTGGAATTATATTATACTACTACGTTACATGACGTAATTCAGCTCTGCTGTTTTCCACAACGCCACCGTTAATAAGAAAATTAAATAATTAAAAAAAGAACAAATTATCAAAAGTAATAATAATAATAATAATAATAATAGCGAGTACCGAATTGATCCCAATCGCTTTTGTATAATACAAACTATAATTTAAAAACCCTCCAGTAGTTTTTCTACTTCAGTGCCCTCAATCTAAATTATAAATTGTAGAGAATTGTTTTTAATTTTTCTCTCTTCAACTTTGTCTCATTGACTGGAAGCTCAAAATTGTACACGAGTTCACATTTTTGCTTTCATTGTTTCAAGATAAAGAACCAGATCAGATATTGCTCGTTACTCTTTTAATCTGTAATATATTACTCAACATGCATATTTGTGCGTGAATGAAATTAGAAATAACTGCATTCACAAAAGTTTCAACAGTTTTGAAGTATTATCCGCTCATATTTAATATGTCCTGTTGTACATTATACATTATACACAGTTACTTGGTCACATAAATAGTAGATAAGCATACGATGTGATGATGATGATGATGACTTGAATCTCTTTGTCAAACTGATGATTATATCTAAATTATAATAAGGAAGCACATAGAAGTCCATAGTCCATAGTTCTAGGAAATGTGTAAAAGAGAAGGAGCAAAGTAAATAATAACAATAATAGTAACAATAATTATTTATCTGAATACTTTCTTTGACCCTTAACTTATTGATGCCTGTGAACTGGGAAAACGTTCATGAGTGAAATAATATAATATAATTTGATACTTTAGTATACATGTAAATAAAATATGTTTTACATTTGCGTTTTTGTCTTATTTGTTCTTATCAGAATTCTAGTCTCCTTTTCATAAATTACATGTACAATGTACATGCAACACATAGAGTATGCAGTACACAGTTTGTGTACTCCAAGGCGTCAATGAGCAAATGAAATGAAACATAAAATGTAAATTTTGTCACTCATCGTCATCGTCAAAATTTAACAAAGTGGATGGATAGGGGATTTTACATGTGTATAGATCTGTATATATATATATCTACAACTTGTTTCGCCTAAAACAGCTCAACTCGGCTCGGTTCGACTGTAATAAAAATACAAATACAAGTGCAAATACAACTTGTAATCGTAATGGTAACATATTATAGAGAGACTTGCAAGAATAACCTAAGAATAAAGAGTAAAACAATTTAAAATGCCTCTTGTACATGTACTAAGCATTAATAATGTCAATGTGACTCCAATTAAGACGATTAGGCATGGTAACTTTATCACAAGAGTCTTACAGTCCATAAATTTATGAATTGAGTAAGCACTTGTCGTCGTTGTCGCTGATGCTGTTGTCGACATGGAACATTTTATGGATTATGGAGCAAATATATTCATTATTCATCTTTCTCTCCATGCGTCTCTCATCTCTTATACATATAAAAACAAAATATATATAGAATCGTATGATCTGTACGTACAGTAAATAGCTACTTGTAACTCATTTATGAATTACATTACTGACATTTCTATCTGTAAGCTGTGAGCATTTACGACTGAATCTGAATCTGAGCCGACTCCATACTCCATTCAAGACTTGAAGAAGGACCAAGTCTCTCTAGTTTGCCGTCCATAATCATAATCATAACCATGATAGTAATGTCATTTTCATCGTTAAATAAGTTGTCTCTCAATCTCATATGTGCTTATATCTATCTATCTAGATTCTAGATATTAGATACATGCGTATCATTTTTTATAAGTATAATCTAAAACATGATGATTTTCAGCTACTGTCCTATCTCGCATCCATTCATCATAATTGATAATACGACTTAAAATGCAGACATCAATTCATTGGAGTACGCACTAGGTAGTAGGCAGTAGACAGTAAACATTTGAGAGTAGACACAAAGCTGTACATAAATTAATTCTGGAATAAATAATAAACAAGTCTTACACATATATACAGATATCTGCATCTGTGATGATATTCACAGGCATGATTGTAATAAAATGCAAGGTTTGTCCATTAGGCATAAAATCTATTGTGCTATAATATTATGTATTGAATATTGTATCTTGCATCTTGTATATTGAATAGTGTACTGCATGGCTAATTGTGGCTGCAGCATGATAAAATGCACGAGGTGTTTATCGTAATGATGTAGATCATATTATAGTATATTATATTTCACCTAAAGTGGCGACAAGAAAACTATTTGTTGTTTTATTATGTATTATATATTATGAATATGGATTGTGGCCTATCTGAAATTTCAGGACAAACTATATGTGCGAGAGATTGTAACACAATATGCAAGTGTGTATGGTGTATTGTGCACTGTATATTGTATTTGCAGCTTGCTCGGCTAAAGAAAGTTCCCATTTCCCCGTTCAAATCTCATGCAATATAAACAGTACATAGTAAAAATGTAACCTAATCCCACTGGCTGGTGGAGTTGACTATCGAATTAAGCATGATGTACTGCATGTGTAATTCTTTATACCAACTACCGAATACTTGTTACTATTTACTATAACTGTGTCTTATACATTATACATGCTGTGGAAAATGGAAAATGTAGCGTGTTGTTCTATAATGAATACTTGGAGATTTTAAACCACTGTTTTTGAATGAATGACATTTTACATTGTACACTGTACACACAAATGTATATGTATATGCATTATGCCTTTATATTGACACTGATCCATGGAATATGGTTGCGGTATGGGTTGTATGTTGTGTGTAATTTGAGGGCTAATACAATATGTGTTTTCTGTTGAGGTTTCTTCAAAAGACGTTGGAGAAGGAGGAAGATGTTTCGTCCCCTCGTATCTCGTATTGGTTCTGGTACTGCTTCAACAGTAAAAAGATCCTCACATTTGGACAGGGTAGTCGGGGTAAAATTGTAAATATATAGAAGCACATCTATAATATTATATGTACATTGTACATTGTATTGGCTGCTCAAATTGTTTGGATTTTCGATAAATTAACCGCATAAAAATAATCCACAATGATCAAATGTAGGTGATCAACTGTGTGTGTGGATGCTGATTTACTTTAACAGAAAGTTGGAATCTTTTGAAAGTGTTTATTCGTTGCTGGTTTTTTTGGTTTACTATTGCCCCCTAATTCCCTACAAGATCCTCTTGATAGAGATGAGAAGGAAGAGGAGAGAACAGACGGGAATAGAAACAGAGAGAGAGAGCCAGAAAGCCCAAGCACAAGAACAAGAACAAGAAGAAAAGAAGAAGTTTTCCTTCTTGAAATAATGGTTGCTACACTTGATTCCCACGGTGCCCAAATAGACTTTTCTCCTCTGTGGAATTAATGTGAGGCGATGGGAAATCTGTCTTAACTTGTACAGATAAGAATGAAGGCATGGCTTTCAACATCCAGCATTTCCACGACAACTGAGCTCACCAGCACCAGTACGAATACGAATACACAAATACTACATATTCCTAAAGAGACCCTCATCTTAACTTTATAATATCAGGATTCCATATTTCATTCTACACTTTTTGAAAAAGGATGACGAACTGCTCTGCACTTTGTCTGATGTGCAATTTACTACATTCTACATTCTCCTGTCATGTACCATGTACAAGACATTCCTGGATTCTTGTAGATAATCCTTCTGTAATTGAAGATAGAAGTGGAATAAGTTTCTCTGAATTTTTTAAATACCATGGATACAGATTCGGTTACTTTAGTGTGTACACAAGCAGAGAAACTTATTCCACTTCTATCTTCAATTCTTTCTTATTTTTTAAATGTGGAGTTTGTACTGTACTGTATTGGCATAACAAATCTCAATCACATCGAATCACATGGCAGGATCATGAGCCATCAGTTGTCAGAATCCAAGATATAAAAAGTATCCAAGTTTAGGTAAGAATTGACAACGTCCCAGCAGGTTTATCTTCTACATTCTAGATTCTAAATTCAAGATGTAGGTATCTATTATGAATGTACTGGTGTATTTGTGTATTACGGATTAAGAATATAAAAAACTATCCCTTCATCACTTGTATTCTACCTTTCCACAGGAGTTTCATCTTTTTTCCTGCTTCATCTATCATCTATTATCTACACTCTATACTCTATATACCTCAAAATTGTTTTCCTTTTCCTCTCTTTCTTTGTTGTTTTCATGTTGCGTTAAATCTATACAGACATCCATACAGCGCACAGTGTGAGAGTCTTTGAAATGGGAATCACTTGAATGTATTGGATGTAAGAAAATTAATTTAGTTGGGCAGCTCTTTTTTACTCTTAACACTGTGTAAACAAAACAGAGACACTCTTTTTACACAATAAATAACAATATTCTATGTATACTCTTGCGCAACTCTTTTTACTTTCTTTCACACACAGACAGAGCGCCAGAAAGGCTCATCATCGTCTTAATGACAGATGTTGTGCAATCCTCTTGAATGTCGAATCCTTTTTGTTTAGAATAGTTGATCGTAGTACTTTTTTCCAGTCAAAGAATGAATATCAACGTGGATCATTTGTAGATAGAAAGAGATACAAATACAAAGTATACACAAGTGCATACATGATTATGATGTCATTTTGTTTAGTTTTATTGAAACTCATGATTTTCATGCACAATCTACAATTGACAATCCTCAAGTTGTAATTCAATTTCCTCAGCAGAGACAATGACTATTTCTGCAGACTGTAGACTGTAGGCTGGAGACAGTATTATTTGTGAGCTATCAAAGTGCATTCTGATTATATGAAATCTGAGTATTTCTCAAGTAATCGTCGCCTCTAAACTCTAAACTACAATCTTGAACAATACTAACATAGAAATACGTCAACTGTGCTGGCTGGTTGTGGACTGTGGGATGTGAGTATCCAAGAACTCATTTGGAGTTTAAAATTTACAGTGAGGAGCACGTACATGGTCCAAGATTTTTGTAATAAAACTGGAACAAAGCTCTATGTCTACACATGTGTAAAATGTAAAATGTACATTTTACATAGAGGAGATTTCTTAGCTCACAAGAATACCCTGTATCCTGTAAACTGTACACTATACAACAAATGCACATTGCACATACTGAACTCTGTTGACTATTTACTACAGCTTCATATTCCTTATTCCTTTTGTAGATCATACAGTCACTGACGGGAGTACAATCCACAACAACGACAATAGGATGGAAAATCCAGACACTTAATGATTTGTTATTTATTGTTATTCTGATTCTATCTAATACTTGATCTGTTCCATCTAACTTTTTCCTTTTGATTCCTGGTCGTGAAATATTTCACACCAGCAACCTAAATTCTTCTCTTTCCTTCCCTCTCTTGGGTTTAGTATTGACAGAAAGAAGGGAAGAACGGGAAAAAATAGTGTAATAAGCAATAATAGAGCAAGCTCAAAGCTCAAAGATGTTGTTGGTTCATAGATTTATAATTTATAAAAAGAAATATCATGTGTAAATTGTAAATATACGGAACACATGTACAATTTTTACAATTTTTACTATACACAATACACACACAATGTACAACGTACAGTGTAAGAAAGGGGGATAAAAATAAAGAGAGTGGACTAAACTTATCTAAATTAGGAAGGAACAAAACAAGCTTTGGGTACGTTCCCAATTCCCAAGCTCATCATAAAATTTATATTCAACAACATACCGTTTATTATTAACGATATGGTGCCAGAATTTTATGCGTACATGATGAATGTACATTAAAATACATGTTCATTTTCATGCTGGAAATCTTAATCGTAATTGTCGGTCGTCGCCTTGTCCAATTTCTAAATTCTCATTCCATAAATTCCAACTTACAGCTCCCACTTTTACTTATCTTTTGTATGGAAAGTAAGCACACTAAAATTTTGTGTGCCTCCATACTCCGTTCTTTTAATTTCTACTTAAAAAGGAGACTTGTTTATTAAATCAGCTCAGCATTTAGCATCTACCCTTCATTTGTGAATGAATAATGTAGAATGTAGATAGTACGATAGAAGTTAGCTTCTTCCTTTTCCTTTCTCAGCACTTCCCTCTTCCCTCTCCACTTTCCACTTTATTTCTAAAAATGGATCAAGGGGGATGATTTTAAAATACAGCACAATATTATTTAATTTTCCCACTTTTCACCCCTCCAAAAAATCGATACAAAATACAAACCGTTTATCCTTTTGATGAAATAAAGTATGAGGTTTGGGGTTGGAGAAACGAAGAAAAGTCATCACACTGTGGAACATGCGAATCAAAAAATAGAAGATTTTCTGTTTTCTGCTCTTTGATAACTTAATAAAGTACATCACACTTTAAATTTCAAGGCAAAATATCTTTATCCGTGACTGTAAATTCAAGATATGACGCATGATATTGTACAAGATACATGATAAATTTTGTTTATGATTTATGTATGTAACGCATATTACAGTTTCTTGAACTATAGAGTTTTTGCTGTACTTATTGTGAGTGGTTAGTGGTGAGGACTCCAAAGAACAAGAGTCGTCATCATCAGATCATATGATTCATATGTTATATATTGAATAAGACAGTCATCAACTTGCATAATAATTTCTATAAATCTACATGTTTAAATTTTTCTACTGTCTACCTGTCATATTTTTTCTTCTTATTGTAATTCTTTTACGACATACTTATAGGTTAAATAAGTTTCTCAGATTCTTTCAACATTTTTCTCAGCAGAACAGAACACAAAGTATCAAATACATAAATAATAAATAAGCAACAGATTTCCATTTTTACCTTCTGTACACTTCAATTGTAATATTAAATATTATTTTCTAGCTTTTGAACGGATCCACAGTCAAGAATACATAATACATATGAATGCAGAAATTAAAAAAAATTCAAACAGCAAAGACGGTTTGCTACTCATGATTCATAATATTCATAATACATCATGCGTAATATCGTATGTACAATGTACAATGATCACTGTCTGTATTATAAAACAACAGAATAGAATTGAAAAAAGTACAAGTTCAAGTTCAAGAAGACAGGTCAATATGTAGCGTGTAACTTTAGTTGAACGAGGGGCACGTGGATGCAAAATCGAAAATGAAAACGAAAATGTTGTAAACACGAGAAGAACAAAGCAATTTATCTTTTCTCGAGTCTCGAGTCGAGAGATGAAAGCTTGAGACAAATTTGCTCTAACCCACGCCCTCTCAAATAAGAAACACCAGCAACATCAACATCAACAAGTAGTAGGCATGAAAATTTTCTCTGTCGCCTTCTTTCTTCCCTCTTGTCTTTTTTTGTCTCCCTGAATCAAAAACCTTTTTTGTAGTGGTACACGAAACAAATTTTCTATAGTCTCTTGATAATTTTAGCAAACACCAAATACCAAATACATACTTTATTCACAGAAGTTTCATGTGTTTGAATGAATTATGCAACCGTGGAAAATCCACAATGCACAGGCACAATCTTTAGTATTGAATGTTGGATATCTGCGCATTTTATGAAGACAACTGTTTCAGTTTGAATTTCAACTTGCTTGCATAAATTACAAATTATCATCAGGTCCCAAAAAAATGTTCAACTCTGATTCAAAATTTTCAGCCGATAGTTATGCTACATGTATGGTGAAATAGAAGTTGTCAAATAAAAACTACTGATAAAATTGAAAATGATTGACTGGTACGTCGAGAGTTGGAAGTTGTATGTCGTACGAAACAATTTCAGAATTTTAGTTATGACTGTGAATTTTGTAGCTTGTAGCCTCTGGCTTGTAGCATGTATGTAGCCTGCTGGAGACTTAAGTACAGGAAGAAATTACTTCACGTTTTCTTTGGACTGTTTCATTTGTTGTTGTAGCCCTTGCGCAAATAGCTTTAAATTGGAATTGTAGAAAATCCATCCATCTACTTCTAACTTCTATCGGTAATGTGTAGTGCACTCGATCTCTATTATAGCTGCCACTTACTATTGTTTTCTTCATGATCTATGTACATTGTACATTGCATATGTACGTAGATCATGTCACTTAGGGAAAAAGTATTACCTCACACAAGCTCGCCCATTATTTCTATGAGAACTAATGGGGATAAGGAAAGGCAATTACCGGAAATGAAATCATTTTAATTGCTACCCAAGCAGCAGTTTCATTTCCCCACTAATTTTTTTGGTTTGTTTACTTTTGCTTCTGCTTGGGCTTTGGTTTTGATTTTGGCTTTTTCCTTTCTCTATTGTGTCACATCGCCTGAATTCTAATTTCAAGCAGAAAGTGAGGATGAGCATATTGAACACTGACTTTTCCACGTACCTTGTATTTAATATCCAATATCCAATGTTCAGTATTCAGTATTAAGTCAAATGGAAGGATAGATGATAAATGATAAACAAATGTTCACAGAGGAAATATTACGTATAGGTAATATTTTATATTCTGTCATGATACAGAGGTTATTCCTCCATTACTAGATTTATTTCTCCAGTTTGTAAACAATAAATCTTATGCAAAGGTGAGTAGTACTGTGTCAAGTGTGCACTGTGTATTGTAAATTCTATATTATTGTATATTATAAATGGTAAATGTACTGTAGTAGTTGTAGTTGAAGGTTGAAGAGAGTATTACAAAGAGGTTAAAAAGAAACGAAGCAAAAATTCATCGTTGATCATGCAGAGTGAATAGTAAATACAAAGGTACATCAATTTTTTCTTTCCTTTCCTATTTATTCTGTACACTGCACCACATTAAACATTGTACAGTACACATACTCCCACTATCTATTCACCCTCCTCCATCCATCCATCCACCCTCACACCATTTTCAGTTCCATTCAATAACATTATGATAATAACCTGAACCTCAACTTTTCTTTTCCTTACGATTTACAATTTACAATTTTACAATACATTTATTATCAGGTGTATTCGTATACTGTCGTCATTTAGATTACAATTGAACATGACATGAAATTCATGCATGAGAACCTTCCAATTTCAAATCTACGTAATAGACAATCAAAGTCAAAAATTGGACTCTGCTTCATTAAATAATACACATTTAGGTAATGTATGTGTAATGTACCTTGTACATATGTTGTCTGCACTCTTGATTCTTGATTCTTGATTCTCGACTCTGCACGAATGTAGAAAACTAAATCAAAATTCTTTGCATGACTCTCATGTGGCTATTTCCCGCCGTTTATTCACATGTTTATATCTGTATATTGCATACATGTACATAGATTTTTCTTATATTATTATTGTGTAAAATGTTTTGTATTAAATAGATAGTTGAAGGAAAGTTCATCCATGCAATGGTCTGGACTCCAGCTACCAGAGACCAGAGGCCAGAGATTTCTATTGGACCTTAGAGCTTCACGATTTGGTATCCGGTTGATCGGGAATAATGAGGATGGGATGTGCAACAGGTTGTAGACTGTAGACTGTAAGTTGCAATAGTTAACGATCAAGAACACATCATACAGTAAACAGTAAACAGTGCATGCAGAATACTATATACCTTTTTTCTTGTTTTTTATTTAGAGCTCCAAGCTAATAGTATCGAGCTTTGAGCTATGAATATTGAACATTGAGCATCCGTTTACCGGCTGTCGTTGTCGCTGCTCATCGTTTTCATCTTGTAATATACAATATACAAGCTTGCTTGCAAAATGCTTGTTCCCCCCAACTAAATCCAGTCAGACGTTGCAGCAAAACATAATACATACAGAATACAGCGTACGGAGATAGCGTGAACAAATCCGCAAAAAATTTAGAGTAACATTTGTGTACGTAGTTTGTTGTTTGTATATTTTTATAGGTACATAATCCGGGATTTATTATGTAGCCGTTGGGTTAGGTATTGTGTACATATGTACAAAGAAAATACATACTTAAATGCTCCAGCCATCCTATTCACATGAATGAACCAAGAAGAAGAAAGAATGAAGAATGAATGAATGAATCAAAAACCTGAATCAGTTATTATTACTCCTTTACTCACTACTCACTATGTAGTTACTTTGCTCTTTGCTCCGAAAGGAAAAGGGAAAAGGGGTTCAGCTGTTAAGTTATTCCACCTGTATATGTATTTTTTTTATTTTGATCCCAAACAGAGATTTGCCTATCTCTATTTATTAATTTAAAAACTTGTAGTAACTAACTAAATTCCCAATGGATAATGTATAGCTATTATCTTAATATATGTACACATGCACTCACATCAGTATGATGTTGAGTGTTGAGCGTTTGGAGTTTGGAGAATGAACAGTTTATCTTTAGAGACGCTTGCAACCTGACGCTCTGTCTCTATTTTATTTTCTCCTTTTCTCTCTCTCAGTTTTAGTATCAGAGTGAGACCGGCAACAAAGTTGAAGTTGAAGTTTGCTCTGTTCAAATCGGACTGCTTGAGACTTGAGACTTGAGACTTGAGACTTGAGAACTTGAGAAATACGTGGAAAAAATAAAAATACACTGTATACTTTATACGCGTATATTTGTGTATACACATGTGTGTGAGGGTGCTCTTAGGCTTCTCGTCCGTATTCCATACTAAATAAATGGGGTGGCCAAAATCTGTGATCTGACATTATGAGTGGAGTATATTAAAGGAGCATAAAGTATAAACAAAAATAAAGGTCATGAGCACACATATGTTCTGGTGGCTAAAACTGAGTTTCCACAAGTTGGAGAGGGATTTTCCTTTTTTCTCGTCTACATACAACACATAGAGTATACAGTATACAGTATACTGATGTTCCAGGAGTAGGTGAAACTAGAAACTAGAGATGCAAAGAGTTCATTTTCAGTCTCGGCCTTCAATGTGTAGACACTACACACACACAATACACTGTACAGTTTTGAATTAAGTCCCGAATGTTTTGTGTTTTGTACGTAGTGTGTTGTATGTAGCGTGTACTGCAACTACATGGCTGATCAACATCAACATCAACATGTGGTTATAGAGTGACCTGACTTGGGATTTATGTTTGTAACACTCGGACTTCATACTGTATACTGTATCAAGAACAAGTAAATAAAGGATAAGTACATGTACCATGTACCATATTCAGTGTACTCTCTGCTATATAAAGTGCCTGTGTATATATACTTGAAGATGAAGATAAAAAGAATGAAACAGAAGTGTTTCTAATTTCTACTACAGAATCAACTCATGTGTCAGTTGCCATATCTAGAAATCCTGTGCATATGGGTTTCATACTTGTTTTTCTCACGACCCTCAAGTCAGTATCGCCAGTCGTTCAGAGTTCAGACTTAACGCATACTTTCAGTCCGTCCGAACTAACACTTTACACTTTATGGATGTAGAATGTAGAATGTAGAATGTAGAAGGTGGGCTGAATGAGAAAACCCACAGAAGAGAGAATAGGGTAACTTGAAAAAATAGGAGCATTCTCCTTTCTTTGATTTTCTTCCCTTCTTTCTTTCAATTGCTCCTCTCTTTCTTGACAGCATGTACTTATTACACATTTAGGCACTATGTGTAATATGTAATGTCTAACGTGTAATATCTATCTATATGTAAGCATGTTAATGATCCAGTAGCTTATGCAGCTCCTGTCTTATATAGATATCTGTGTGGATTTATTACGAGCTAAATGTTGAGATAATTCTCTACCCAGCTTTTGAGACTTGAGATGAAAATATAGTAGACAGTAGACAGAATACAGAAGCACGGTAACAGTTCATAGAATCTCCATACCATCTAAAATTACCAAAACCCTCAAAAAATGGAATGGGTCAAATATGAAACTGTGAGAAAAAAACTGTCATTAGCTGCAAACTATACAAAATAAAACTAAACAAAACCAAACCAAACCGAACCATCAAACAGTTCTGTTCAGAAATTGAGACAAACCATAAAAAAGTCACAGTTTTTCTTTGTCTACGTATTTATTAATTCTCTTGACTCTTGACTCTGGATGAAATGTTGAAGACAGTTCTCCAGAGAATTGTCCGTAGGTTCTTATTGAAGACTTTAAAACCACTCAATAATTAATACTCAATATAAAAGGTTTTTTACTCCATACTCAATAGTAATTAGACATGAATTTATGTTTAAAAAGTCATCGTATATTATAAAGTCAGATATTTTCAAGTCCAAGTTCAAATAGCACATAAGTTATAGCACTGTAAGTTTGTTTAGGCAAACATATTCAGAGATTGAAATTTACCCCCTTTACTTATTCAAAGAATCAAAAAAGACTGGTGATGAAGCTAAAGAGAGAAGATGGAAAAAAGACTCAACTTGATACGTACTCTACACATCTGATGCATACACACAAAAGTAAAACGTAGTAGAGACTATAGACTAGAGACTGATGTGGGTAACATTGAAGCTTGGTTCTCAGCATGGTTCTACCACGATCGTCTCAATTAACCCTTTGAATCGGCTTTTTAATTCATTAATTACTTGGTCCCGTCTGGTTATCCTGTATTTTTTTTTGCATCGTGTGAGAGTGGGATAGGGCGATGGAACCTCAAAACTCAAAAAATGAAGAACAAACAAGGCATGAAACTGCCCAAGGCTGAAACAAGACTAGTTGAACCGATTGGTGAATGGTAAATTTCAACTTACTATTGAAACCTCATCCATTTTCTTTCTCAAAATTATATCTCAATCCCAATCTGTATCTGAATCTGAATCTGAATTTCAAGCTATGACATAGTATTGGGACCTAAAATATTCCGTAACCTTTGAATTCCCAAGTCAATTGAATAGTTGCTACTGATTTTAAAGATCAATTACAACTTACAACTTACAGCACATTGTTCTTAAAACGTAGCTCGTATTTTTCCATCGGCCATACACCATACATGTAGGTCTACAAACCAGAGTATTTGCAAAGAAAATCTATCCATATGTATTCCATTGGAAGTACATTATACATTATACATTATACATTACATTACATCACACTACGTATAAAATGGCTATGGTATTGTTTCGTATTTTAACCCTGTGTATGGAAATTGCAAATGCAATTGAAAACATTGTATATTTCACACGCCTCCAACAACAGCATGAAAAACCCAAGTGAACAAGTTGAAGTAGAAACAGAAAAAGAAACAGAAACAGAAGGAGCGAGTTGGTTGCCTTTTGCTCATTCCTCATTCCTTACACACACAAATACACTGTAGACTCTTGTAATGATAGTGTATGTACAAAATGAGGAGTAAAATCTGATATAGTTTTTTTTACAAATTTTCAATTTCTGACTATAGTTACTGCTGATATATATAGTTCTAGTTTTATCCAGCTGATATGCGTCATATCATGTGCCTCATGTGGTTCATATACTTTATGCACAAACGTATAGATGTACAATGTACAACGTACATACGCAGTCAAGCGCAGATAAAATCATTGTAGGTTTGTTTTAAGATGGGTTAAAGATATTCTTTCTTTCTTCGTCTGTATTTCACTCTTTTTTGCTTTGCATTTGTGATGTTCTCTGAGATAGTGAGAAGATGCATCAGTGTTTGTAGATTGTGGATTGTGGATTGTGGATACTTTGTACTTTGTGAATATATTTTGGTGAGTTGAATTTCAAAGGTATCTTAATGCAAGTTGCAGGTTGAATAATACTCAGTACGAGTACCAGTACCATTGCTAGTGCAGAGTACAGAGCAAAGTGTACAGAATATGGATAAGGGAACACACATGTAAAATGGAGAGTGAGGACGACAGCAAGCAAGTGAACAACACTGACCGGAAATGGTCGCAAAAAAGTTAAACTCCACTTTTTCTCATCCTTACTCATACTTGATACATCATACATACAAACATACATATAAACTATAAACACACCTGGAGCTATATTTTTCTTGTATTAAACATCATATAAATGCATACAGTGTACGTTACACTGGTAAAAAAGACGGAGAGGAGTAAGAAGATTTACTAAAAGCAAAGAACTGCATTGATTTACCTTTGTATCTACAATCTAGCAAGGTTAACTTGTGTAAACAGTAGAAAATGACCATTGTTATTGTAGCCTCTCAAGTCTCAAGTGCTTTCTTGTGCCCATGTAAATATCTGTGAGCATCTACATACAGAGATACTTTTGATATTTATTTTGATCTGGCGTTGGGTGAGTACTAAAAAAGCTGGAGCTACAAGATATAGTACGTTACACATGGACTAGACAAAGACAAAGACAAACATTTGTATTATGCGTATTATTGTACACACAGCACATGCATTTAATAAAAACAAAGCTATGGTAATGTATTTCCTCTCTGTTTATACACAGAGAATTTTTCATTCTCCAATTCTCCAGTCAGTTCCAATGTTAGTGTGCTACAATAAAATAATCAGCAACACAAAAGTAAGCTTTAGCACAAACTTTGCTTATGACTTATGACTTATGATTTCTTTCTTTTGTTTTTTCTGAGGTAGGCAAAGTGGTGGAAAAACAAGCTGCGCTTTGAACTAAACTTTAGTTTTTCGCAATGATACTCTCCGTTTCATGTGCAAATGCCGGCTGAACATTTTTTGATAGTTGTGACACTAGACATTACCGCACATACGTAATAGTATGTAATTTATTAGCATAACAAGTAACAAATAAAAGATAAAATACAAAGTTATACGTTTGTTGTGTTTTATTTCTCGCGATTGAATTGAAATACGCATTATTGCCAAATGTCAACCTTAGTTAATTCCATCCACTTTATAGCTAAATTCTAAATCCTTTGAGAGTAAAGCATCTTGGTTTTAAAGTTTAAACAAGCCAAAAACGCAGAGAGGGGGTTCAAACTATTTTCTGGAAATAGTCAATAGCCAATAATATCCATATCGATATGGTATACAACCCATGTGTCAAATTTTATTTTGAAACACATTATTTTTAAAGAAAATAAAAAGCTGGATTGGAAATGGGGTAGAAATTTTTCCTAACACTGGTGTACGGAATAAATACCCCGTTAAATGAACGCATTACTGCTTACTGCTTGCTAATGTCTTGTGTACATAGTATGTACTACGATCTAAGATTGCCCGTTTCACTTTCCATTCTACATTCTACACTCTATGGAGAATGTACTTGCAAAAGCACGGTGAGAAATAAGTATTTTTGACGCATTTTTCATCTAAGATGACATTAAGTACCATAGAAACTAGGAAACGATCGTGAGTAAATGTTTTTAACAGACAAACATGTCTATTTTAGCTATATACTCGATTCACAAGGTTGAGAGTTGAGACTTGACATGGTTGAGACCCACCATAGAGGTAATAAGAAATAGAGAGAGCTTGTCCATATATCCAGCAGAAAAAGTTCTGTTTCATATAAGCTATAGTCCAGGGAAAGTTAGGGTAGTTGATTGACTCTATTACTCGTGCAACCATGTTTTTTATAATTTTTTTCCTTTGTACAGAAAAATGAAACTTGAGCGTCTCTAAGGTTACTTTGACAAAAAACTACCCTAACTTTCTTATAGGGAACATAAATTTTTGGGACTCCTCCCACATGCTCCGTCTATTTCTTATTATGTCTATGAGACCCACCATGCTGTACAATATCAGATAAGCATAAGGGATGATAATCGTACACGAACAAAATGCATAATTTGTGTTCGTCCATAGATAAACAATAAACATAAATATGTCACATGTGCCGTACCGGATTGAAAATGCACATAAAATGTACAGACCTCCGTTGGATTTACACATGAAATAGTTTTTAAATTTCAACCCGTATGAAAAATGAAAAATACACGACACATTTAAAAAATGAATGAGGGTGAAAATGCTGTCTACATGTCGTTTTTCGTTGTTTCTCTCATATTCGAACTTTCTCAAGTTTTATGAACTTGTTTCAAAACAGTAGGAAACGATTCCCCTTTTAAAGGATTTATTTTACTTTTTGATTTTCCAATTTAAAGTTGATGTATCAATAATCAATAACCGAGGGTGAGAATGAGGATACAAAGTGCAAAATGTAAAATGGCTTGGAAAAACTAAAGAAAACATCTGCCGTCTGTCCTAAATGATTTTTTTCTTTTCACAATACGTATGATAAAATACCAATTACTATAGATTTCCTGTCATTTCTTTTGTGAAAACCGTATGAATGCAAATATTAATTTGTTTCTCCGGTACTGGCCTTTCTTCTATTTGAATTAGCAGTCCATGTAACTAAGTGACTGTATTATAACTGTTCTAGGTTCTGTGTTCTGTGTGATTGGATTTTCACTACGAATGTTTGTTATGCGTACAAATTACAGTGTGCACTGTACACCTCTGTCCATGCCATGTAAGCACAACCCATCCCACGTTCATACTCCTCAAACTTCAAACTGGTTGCTTTCCATTGATTTTTAATGCTCTATGTATATACACACATGATAATAATGAGCTACACACTACACAGGATCTAAAAGATACATGAAGAAGAAACAAACAAAGTCATATTTTTGGTAAATGAACAAAGGCTTGGTCACATTAGCATATTTACATGTCCAGTATTGAGCATCCCATTTCCCATTGCATCGAGCCTTCGCATGCCGTGCATAAATATCAATCACAAATATACTTTATACTTTGTACATTAATATTTCGTCCAGAATCCAGAGAATAGCACTACACTGTGCTTTGGCTTAGCTTAGCTTAGCTCAACTTAACTTCTTCACAGACATTCATGAATCTGCTAGAATTAAATTTGGTTTTGCCCAGAGCAACAATACCACAATTCACAATGAATCACATTGCTGTACAGATCTAAATTGTACATTGTACATATTACATTTTACATAGCATATGCACCCATACGCATGATTTGTGTATTGACTTGTTCTTCTTCTACTTCTTGATGTCTCTCTTGTATGGTTTTGGTTTTGGTTTTTGGTTCATCAAAGCCAGTATGGACTCGTCCCTCATCCCTTTCTTTCCCGTACTAAGATATCTATGTGAGCATTTTACGTAGGACATAGACATTTTCATTTACAGGGGAAATACATGATTTGTATGTTCTATCTTTTGTCCATGCTGAACATGTTACATTGGACATGTGTGTGTATGAACTATGAACATAGATTATCTCCCATTCTTCATTACTTTATTTTTACGACGCTTCAAATTTGAATCCCTTTACTTTCTATGCTCTGTATACTGTATACTGTATTTCTTTACTGTGGTTATCCAAAAGATGATCTCACTTTTGACTACGCTGGAAATAGAGTATTTGTACTTATGCAATGTGCACTGTTAAGCGCTGCTTTACACATAAATTTACATAGTACGTAGTCAATAAAAAACCATATGGTCTACTGTATTGAGTACTGAGTTCGAGAATCTATTCCACTAAATTTACGAATAGATAAAAGATACAGAGTTGAATGAAGATCTCCTATGGAGTTATCACTTCATTCTGAATCCTGAATTACAAACTACAAACTACAAAAGTATCTTTCACTAGACTAAACTAAATTGACTACAACGTCCAGTAGCCACTGAATGCCACTCCAGATGGACATGATAGTAGGTTAGTGTTTAGTATATATATTATGTGCATATTTTTAAAACAATTGAAAATTGAAGGGAGGGATAATCTCTTTCATAGTTTTTTCATGTTCCATTTTGAATTTGCATACAAGATCCGAAATGTTACCTGTGTGATGTATGCTGTGATGTTTGATGTTCATTGTTCATTCATATCTCTGAACTTGAGACTCGAGGCTCAAAACTCGAGACTATTCTTTCATTCATTCTTATTCCTTTATTCTTAAATAACGTGTACAATGTATTGTGCGCAGTGTAAAATACACAAAATGTATATTGTAAACACGTGCATAAATTATGTGCATTTCTAACTATGATTGTGTAATACTCTCTCTCCTGTTCGGTTCGCATATTCTCTGGCTGTAAACGCACAAGTTAAAAGCTCAAGACGCGAATCAAAATAATATGATTAAAATGACTATATTATAATGTATGTCTACATTCTATTATTATTCTCTTCACTATTCTCTACACTACACTACACTTTACTACACATGACAATTCAATATTGAATTTCTCACTGTAAGTACAGTGTATAGGTATGCAATATGGAATCATTACAACTTTTATACTTGTAAGGGTGTGTCTATTACCCATTATACGTCTGTACAGCATCCAGTATCTAGTCATACGGAATTGTTCAGTATAAGAAATATATCGAATAAACTGACGGAAAACTTGCAGCAAGTGTCTGTCTACTGTCTACTGACTATGGACTATGCCAATTTGTTTTGATTTTTTATAGATTCACGCTGCTGATGGATGGTCAGATGCCAGATCGTAACAATGAAATTCCAGGAAATTCCTGGAGCACGAGGTGCAAAGTAAATACATGATATGAAGTGTGATTTACTAAGTAATATATAAAAAACTATAAGAAGTCGTAGATTGTAAAGTGATGGAAATGTTTAGAAACTACAAACTACATGGCGTACTTTCCACACGTGTTTGTTTAAACACACTGCAGTTTATCCAATTTTCCCCACAAAATCCGATCTTCGTCGCGTATCATAATGATTGTTGTTGTTGTTTTTTAAACGGTAAAAATCTAAATGTTTGATGTGAAACCTTTTAAGACGCAAATAAAGTGAATAATAATAATGATGATAGAAAACTCTTTAAAACAATCCAGCACTGCATTGCACTGTAGATTGTAGATAGAAAGTACGATGGTGTAAAAGGGGGAGAATTTTAAAATTTGTCATCCTTATTCTCCCTTTCTAGATTTTAGATGATCCACGTTGAACACTCCTTAGACCTTACGCAGCACACACCACATCAATTTAATATTCAGATAGGTACAAGAATTCTCAAGTAAGTAGTTGCTACTCACATGTAACATGTTCCTGCTGCCTCGTTTATTACTTTATTGTGAATTTACCTATTTACATACAACATACAGTACACAGAGTACAGTATGGACTATGTTCAAGTCGCCAGTCTCAAGTCTCAAGTGGATTACGTTTTTCTTTGGGTGACGGATATGCCATTTCAAATCAAGCATGATGGTGATGGATGATATTTGAAATTCAATTTGAGATTTCTCTGCATAACTACTGTAGTTACTGTACATATGGACAGTGAACAGTATAAGCATGCATTTTCTATATCTCCTACTTCAATACATTTTCCATTTTCTATATTTTTTTACTTGGTTAGCTGGTGCTGGTTTCAAAACTCTTGGTCAAAAAACGAGTGTGTAAAATGGTGGTGACTGTTGACGATTCAAGGTATTAAACTCTTATGTGTAAAGTGTAAAGTGTGAAACGTAAAAGCACCCAGTTCTCTAGTTTTCTAATTCATTATTTGATTCTTGCTCTGCTCCTTAAAAATTCTCGTATTCTCTTTTGACTTTTTCTTCTTCTTGTACTCTTACGCGTACTTTTTCAACTGTAAAGTTTAGTAGTAGTAGCACACATATTATACTGTGTTTTCAGCCGTAGAACCTTTTGTACATTGTACATCATGGAGACAGAGTTTACACATTATATAACACAACATAACATGCATGGTAATAATGCGTAATGTGTATGATCCATCAGACTTGACTTGTTCTTGTGCTCTTACATTTTACGTCTATTTGACTCTTATTCCACCTCTGACGTTGACTCTTACTTTTTTGCATGCTTCAATTTGATGACAATGAGAGGACAACGAGAGCGACAAAAAGCAGAAGTACATATACGTAGTGTACACTGTACTCTGTAGATTGTATATGTACTAGTGACTTGTGATGAGGAGTACTTGGACTAGCATTCAATTTTGAATTCAATTCACAACAAGAAAAATTGGTCTTTTGTCGGACTGAAGAAAGGGATGGAATGCACGAGAGTAATATTACTGTTATTAGGTATACGAACAATATCTAATAGTGTACGCATTACACATTCATACCTAATACCTATGTGTATATTTATGTGGACCTTTTTTTCTCCTCCAGTATAAGAGTCTGGAAGGAAGTTACGTGAGCAATTATAATACATTTTAAGGGATTTTAGGTTCTACCAAGTCACAAGTCACAAGTACATATTACACATACAGCCAATATCCATGTGTAATGTGTAGGTGGAAAAGGACGACAATGACAATGACAACAACGAGGATGATAATGACTTTGACTATTATAGATTCGGTATGTAGGATGTAGGACTCGTATGTTTTTACCTTGGTTGCGTAGCTCATAGTTCTTTTACAAATGTATTTTGTATAGAGTTGGTAGTTGGTAGTTAATAGTTATGGAGAGTTGAAGATGTAGAAAATTTGACCATGTGTTTAGAATCTAGAATCTAGAGTTTAGAGTTTAGATGTGCATTAGTAAGATGCAAAAGGTGTGAATAGTAAATATGTATCATGTATACAGTATACAGAATGCAGACCCTTGTTGTTTTCATTCGAAAGGTCTGAGGAGACACAAGGATCCATATACACCATACATATATTGGATCTGATGCTCATCCGTCATTATACATTTTACATGGATTATATAGATGACAAAAGTAGGTATATACCTACTACTTGACTTCTGAGGTGACGTTACGTTGTGTTATGAACAAACTTTTGTAGTCATCAAAAAAGGTTCATCTTTCTTTGAAGAATCTAGGATTTAGAATTTAGAATACACTACATAGATCAGTACTTGTCCGGCTATAGTTAGAGTAGTAGTAGTATATTCCGTTTGGGTTTTGGATATACCTCGTCAAGTTCAGAGTTCAGGCTTCATTCTTCAGAACCATCTTCATTCATAACTTTAATGTCCATTGTCCATGCGTCTACGTATTTTGTAGAGGTGTGTATGCATGAAATCTTTAGGCTCTAAGCTCTAAGCAATGATTTTTATTCTTCTACTCTTCCAACTCCTACAATATTGAATATGTAATATTCATTCATTTCTTTTTCACCTTGTAAAAGCCTGCTCCTTCTACGCATATCGTGTGTGTAGTCAATATAACTAAAATCTAAAATAGATAGAGCCCAGTAGACATAGATCGGTAAGAGAAGATTTAAAGTCAAAAATTCTTTTTTGTATTGTGCTACAGTTTTGTGGAATTTGAATTTTGAATTTTTATCTATTTTTGTAGAGGAGATGTTTCGTGTATTGTATAATAATATAATAGAGTTCATTTTTGAGTTTTGAATTTTGGAGTATTTACAAAGTGACGTGTTGCTTTGTACAGTGTACATGTAATAAACAATGCATCCTGCATATCATACGTCATGGACGGTTCACTATAAGGAGCAGTAGGTGATTCGCATTCACACATTTCATAAGATATGTAAGTATCACATGATACATTTTGTAATAACTTGTAACTTGTAATATAATGTAATGTCAAGATGGGACTAGTTTATACAATAAGTATAAATGACACCTCAGATAAATTCATGCACACTGTGAACTGTGAGCTCTGAGTACGACTTTTAAAATGTCAGTAGTAGTTGGTAGTCTGTAGTTTGTAGTTTGTAGTCTGGATTTTATATTCTGCAGGAGAAGACGGATGTAAGAAAGGAGGTATAAAAAATACAAAAGTTGAGGAAAGGCATAAATGAACGTCACAAGACACAAGACACAAGACCTTCACGGTCTACGAGTCCCCTTTGGACTTTGGGCTTGATTCTTGGTTCTGAATTCTTTCTTTGCCTCCTCAAACCTCAAGTTTTTGAACCAGGCGAATATTTATCAAAAAACGAGACACTGAATACTGAACAGAGAACACTCAAAGGGGAAATTTAACCACCTGAATGGACAGTTTCTCAGAAATACCTAATTAAATAGTTTTTTATTCTTTTTTCATCCATGTACAATGTACATTGTATGTAATACTTTGTTAGAGTGAGTATACAACAATAGAATATCTGGGATTCTCCTGTCATGTCATCTGATGGTTCTGGGTAGTCTTGAGTACGGAGTCTTGAGTCTTGAATCTTGACTCGACACTTTTCTCCTTCAGTTTAAATCATCCATATTTTTATTTATTCTGGTTCTCTAGTCTCTTTGGTATGATTATTTTTTTCTCGTATTCATTTAATTAGTTGTCAGTTGTCATGTTGTGTATTTGAAATTTTGAAGAAGTGAACTCTTCCGTTTCACCAAAATCATGTAAGTGGTACGTTTTAAAGAATCAGGGCTATTTTACATCCAAAATGTTTAATGTTTGTGCTATGTACTCAATTTATGCAAATTTTAGTAACTATTTTTAGTACTTAAACAAGGGGAAGCAAATACCATTCCATTTTGATTTTCTTACAGACGATTCATTTGTCGCCAGATATTTTCAAAAGTTGATCAATATAGCTCCAAAAATTCTAAAACCTCTAAAGGGTTTTTTAAGTTATGCATTTTTTCATATTTTTGTTGTTTCCTTTTCACTTTTCATGAATTTTCATTAATTTACAATGGAGACTCAATGGAGGGTTCAGTTGAGTGCATAAAATTAATAATTTTAATAGCTTTGATCACACATAGGAAACTTACATATGGTTTATGTACAATGTACAGATACAATGCGCAGTCCACAGGGTACAGTGTTGTTGCTTAATCATTACGGTATTAGAGAATGAATTGCCCCCACATTACACAAAGGATCGTTGGAATGTTGATTTCATGTCAGTGCATTTTTAATAGCTTCAAGTATGTAGAATGTAGAATGTAGATGCAGTTGGTGATGAAAACGGATCAGTGTAATGGGATGTGAGTTTCACATAAAGGTCCGAATCTCAAAGCTATGAATACATATTATTATTGTATGTGTTCAAGATTTTTATGGTAGCCTTAGAGGATATTCCTGCAAGTATCTACTTATGTAGATATTAGATACCTTCAACTGCATACATTTAACACGACATTGTGAGGGGAAAATTTAAGAAATGTAGAGATAAAGCATGGTGCATAAAATACTGATGTTAAAGAGGTATGTCGAAGGATGCATCTTTATGTTTATATTTATATTCACAGTCAGTATCCAGTGCACCGAGTTTTTTGTTTGCTGACGTGACCATGTTATTACAGAATATTACAGAATGTACAAGAATCCGTAGAAACGTTGAAAATTTTCAAGCACTTTCTTCTTGGACTTGGAGTTGATTTTTTAAAGCTAAAATTGTACAAAGTACATACTCTTGATTCTTGATACTTGCAGGATACACGATACAGGTTGTACTTTATACACATGTATTTCTTGAAACAAAACAGGATAAAATGACATGTTTTTTTACCCATCTTACTTTGTATAACATCTAACATCAACCATCAGAATATAGTTTGGCCTTTCACTTGTTTCCTCAGTAATTTTAGGTTTAAAACTTGCACAGAAAAATTAGACGTGGTAAACTTATAATTAAAATTGTGTCTTGTCCAGGTTATTATATGTTTGCATTTTTTTTAGTTCACATAAAAATAGAAGGAAGCATGTTTTTGCTCTCTGTAGTTTCATATTTTGTGCTTGGTGCTTGGCACAAGAATTGGTAGTTGGTAGTCCATCATTAACCTTTAGTGACGGTCATACCCTTTTCTAACATGCATTTTTCCCTTCTTATATTGCAATATTGGGGAGGAAAATCATTTCTCGTCACTTTTGCCATTGTTTTGACATGGTGTAAACTGTTGATTGTAGACTGTCTACAGTCTGCAGACTAGAGACAACATACAATTCCTGTACCGAATGTATTGCTTTGAATTTGTAATTGTAAATTGTAAAAATTCCAGGTGATAAATATCATACAAGGTTCTTTTGTCTTTCATGTTCTATACTCCATACACATACAATATGACACTTGCTATGACATAAAAATATCAGCAAAAGCAACATCAATAATCAATATCAGCTTCATACTTCATACAAACACCGTGCGCAAACTAGATAGGTTGAATATTTATTTACAGTACAATGAAAAGTGATAATAAAACGACAAATGCACACGTCTACATTGATGTAGTACAGAAGAACGTCTACAGTGTACATTTTGTCTGCAACATTACATGTGACATCAGGTACCATGTACTATCAAATTACACTCCAAGTACATTTTATATCGGCACCTGTATGAAAAACAAATTTAATAAGCTGCAGATTGCACTGTTTAATCAGAACTTTTAAGTACACTTGGTCGCCAGTCCTGGCCAAATGCATATTTTGGAAGCAAAAGAAGCACATGTTGGCTTTTTTTTCTAGGAATGTGCTAAATTTTTTGAATAAAATATTCAACTTTGATAGTAAGGACGCATAAGTTTATAGTAATTTATAATTTTACAAAACTTAAGAAATGGGGTAGTTGTTCTTGTAATACATTTGAAGCAGCTAAGAGAATATTTTTTAGAGTGTCACTAGTCACTAGGCATCGTGAAGAAATATCATGGACATCTACATATATAGTACATAGACGATTCTGAGAGCAAGAGCGAGCTACAGTATACAAAACACGTAGTATTAAATATTGTTTGAACTGTTTCTTTTAGTTCAGCATTGAGCATTCAGGAGGAGGAAAGAAAGGAGAAAAGTCTCAGTGTCCATTCCTCTCCTCCATACTTTTTGCTCCACTCCTTATGGATTACTTTGGTTGAAAAATCTCACGTGTACACTGTACGTAATACGTAAACTGTACATGTTCACAGAGAGACATTAAAGGTATACTCACACACACACACACACACACTTAAAAACTAAGTTTTATGTATTGTGTTGTCTACTGTGATTATCTCGTGATTGTTACGTATAATGTGTAATGTATGACGTAGGACGTATTGACTGTAGAAGCATGTGTATCAAGTACCAAGAATCAAGTCAAACCATTTTGCTCATAGAGATACAAAATACAAAAGATATATAATATTATACACATGTAGGTAGATGTGTAGTGTATATGATATATTGGGATACATGGAGAGATTCAGTAACAATTACCACGCATACGAGCATTGACATTGAAAAGAGAAGGCATAATTATCCTCATCTGTACACGTCTGTACGTCTGGACAGAGAGAGATGGAGACGGAGAACGGTGTGTGCATAATGTATAATGTAATATATCTTGGTATTTAACTACAATAACATTATACGCACAGAGATACATATGGACTATGGACAATGTACAGCATGTATAAAATATAATAAAAGGAACACTACCGAGTTGCGAGTTACAAGACTTGAGACTCTCCATCATAAAAAACAATAATAATAATAATAACAATAACGTGAGCGACTACTTTTCTTCGTTTTCGTCTTTGCCTTCTTCGTTCTTCATTCTTCAGCTTCTGTTTTTATTTCTCCTTTGTCCATTCTTTCAACAACTATAATGCCCTTTCTCCCCTGAGTATAAGTAGGTATGTATGGTTTTGAATGCAATGCTTACAAAAATATTCACGCCGCTGGATGTCACATGATACAAACAATTACAATTGAAAACTGGTGCTTCTATATTCTATATCCTATGTTCTATCATATAATATAATATATTATGTATACAGCTCCTGTTCCAATTCTCCATTCTCCATAATTCATCTCTTTACTTGCATTGTAATATGTGTCTTCTATGTTATACATGTATAATGTATAGTGATTCTGAGTACTGCGTACTGAGATATCTTTAGTTATAATAATTTATTTGACACTATAAAAAAGACGAGACGAAGACTGGCTTTATAAAGAGTATTTCAATTTAATTCATCCCCTGCTGGATCCAGTGGAAGAGTTGCCAGTGCATATTACATAGATAGATAGCAGATAGTAGATATATGCATGGGAAAATCTATAGGTACCTGAGAATTTGTTGCAGTATGCCACATTCCATATTCCATATCCTACCCCCTCATAAAATCCGTATCCGGTGGCGTGATCGGAGTCAGGCTCTAGAGAAATGGCTATTACTATGGCTAAGAGAAATGGCTATTACTATGGCTAAGAGAAATGGCTATTACTATGGCTAAGAGAAATGGCCATGACTCTGGCTAACAGAAATAGCCATTACGCTGGCTAAGAGAAATAGCTACTACTCTGGCTAAGAGAAATTGCTATTACTCTGGCTAAGAGAAATGGCTACTCCTCTGGCTAAGAGAAATGGCTACTACTCTGGCTAAGAGAAATAGCCATTACTCTGGCTAAGAGAAATAGCCATTACT
>JAQGBH010001788.1:0-29185 GCA_034698265.1 Sminthurinus aureus
AGTCCCGGAGTCACCCGCAAAAACGGCGTGAAAAGAAAACACGCTGCTAGTTTCACACTTATACTCCCTACTGTATGTGCAGACTGTAGACTGTAGATTGTAGATTGTAGATGGTGGATCAGAGCTGAAGTCAAACGAGAAAATAACGAGGAATAAATCAACTCCAGTTGTCTGTCTGATGACCTCTGATGATTCAATAATTGAATAATATTTACAATTCAATTATTCTTCAAGCCCAAATTAATTCCCGCTCAAGGCTCAAGGGCCAAATCATCGTATGCAAAGTGTGAAAGTGTCCACTGGAACTGGAAGGTTAGATAAAAATTAATTAGTTTCCATTTTCAATAACACAAATGGAAAATGCAGAATGCAGATTCAATTTTATATTGTCAACTGTAATTAACTCGTGATGAAAACCGGAGTCAGCTTTTGTATCGTGTATTTTGAATTCAAAACGTGCTCATCTAGTTAAAAAGGTGATTGGAGGGTGTGAAGAGAACAATATAATATTCATTTCTGTATAATATACATATGCACATGGGATATATTTTTATGTTATTGTCATGCATTTCCTATTTTCTCAGTCCAATCCAGTCCAATCCAATCCAATCCAGTGACAACTCAAACTACGAATTGTACAGGACTTTTATATGTACACCCCCTTATTACAGAATAAAAGTTTGAGGCAGGTTCCTCTGCTTCTCTGTCTGTATTTTTTTTCTCTTTCTCTGACATTGAACAGGTACAATGTAAAAAAATTTCTTATAGTGGTTGAATGTCGAGTGTCGAGTGTTGAGAGTTGAGAGTTAAAAAAACTAGAGAATTTTAAGAGAATAAAAATAAAAATGATGGTCACATTACATTAAATAGGATTGGATTGGATCGGATTGGGATTGGATTGGATCGGATTGGGATACGGTTGGCTTGGCTAGTATTAAAGACGTTAGGCTCGTTATTCGTTATTCTTTGCTCACTCTTTACTCCTCACTCCTCAGTTCTAAGTTCTCAGTACTCGTTACATACCTAATAATATAAGAGAGGAAGTATAAAACATAAAAATAAAAATAAAATAAAATGATAAATAACCGGGACTGACTGAGCTCTGAGTTGAGCTTTGAGTTGAGCTGACTGTTGGATGTTGAAGGAACATGGAGTATCTACGAGCTCACACTTAATTTCAATTTTTGTACTTAACATGGTCACGAATTTGTCTATTGAGTGTAACAAACCAACAAAACACAATACAATACAACACAAAACAACACAACACAAGTCCAAGTCACTCTCTGCCTTTTATCCCTCTTTCGTCTTCGTATTCCTATTCCTATTCCTTTTTTTATTTCTCTTCATTCGTTATACTTTAAACTATTTACTACAAACTACAAACTACAAGTACCACGGTTTTTTTACACTCAACTTGTTCTCCTTCTTTTTCTCTCCCCCTTTTTCCCCTCTTCTCACAATTTACCATTTACAATTCACAATTCAACAGCTCAACAGTCAGAAAAAATGAAAGAAGGAGAACAGACGAAAAGAGAAGAGAAGAGAAGGAACAAAACATGAGAATAATAACAACAATCAAAACAACAAGAAAATGGGAAGAAAATACAGAATACAGAGAGCACACTTGCACACTCCGCCCACAATCACTCGTACAAATGAGATCTCCTTAAAAAACCAAAACAAGAATGAAAAAAACCCATATGCATAGAAAACATACAGAGAAAAGGAAACAGAAAGAGAAAGAGACGAGTTCAACAAACAACAAACGGTATTCAGGGAAATTCAGTGCCAGTGCCAGTGCCAGTGTGCCGCATAATTTCCTGTACAATACCAAAATACACAATGTACAATGCACAATACACGTGAAAAATCCACATTGACACAATACAACACAATAAAAAAGTAAAGTGACTGAGTGAGTGATAATATAATGATGAATATGAATATGAATCAAAATCGATGAAAATGGGGAAGAATTCATTCACTAACAACTCGACAATTCACAATGTAAAATGTACACTAATAATATGCACCTTCATAAGAGTTTTTTCACTCGACGCCGCAATGCTTGATGCTCCAAGCTCGAAGCTCGGTGCATTTTCATTCTATTATTTATTTATCTTGTCTTGACTAATTCCCCCACATTTACATAATACATACTACATAATACACAATACACAAGGCATGACGCAGTCAAAAAAACGTGTGCTTTACCTCTCAATTTTCAACATAAAATGCAAAATATTGTGAGTGTGTACTGTCAAAACATTTCATTTTCATTGGCATTTGCATTGTATATTTGTATTGTGTGGACTAAACATCAAAACTTTTGCATTTTTATCAATTTCTTAACATTTTTTCCGAGTTCAAAATTGAAAATGAAGCTTTATGTATTCCCCTTCTACATTCACCGTTCGTCTTTCGCCTATCATCCATCACGCTAAATCTGTATTATTTTATTTCCTTTTTATCCGAATAGGAAAAAATGGATAAAAGTTTGGATTTGGGATTATCTGCTCATTTACACAAGAAGCACGAGACACAAAAACCGAGACGCGAGCATACTTCAACAGCGTCACAGGCAACAGAGAACGCATTATTTCGGACTGCATTATTTAAGAGGTGAAAAAGTGGCATAAAATATGGAAAGAGGAGAAAAAAGTCAGTGCCTTGACTCTCGACTTGTGAGTTGTGCTTTGGAGTCGCGTGAAAGCAAAGTGCATAAAAATGAAAACAAAAAGAATGACGAGTATCAAGTGTCATGCAATGTTTAAAATGTGCATTTTCCATTTTTATCCGAGCAGAGTTGACGTCAACCCTGCAATATCAAGCGTCAAAAGTCAAAAGTCAGGGAAAAGCCAGGGTAAAATATATAAGTATATAAAGCACAACGCACAAAGTATCAACAATACGAATACGAATGCGAAGGAGAAGCAGCATTTACTATGTACAAAATGCAGAAGAGAAGAAGCAAAGATGTGAAAATATTACATTATGCACAATGCACATGTGTACTTAGAGAATAAAGAAAGAATGAGGAGTGAAAAAAGGCTTGTTTGCATCTTTCATCAAGTGCACTTGAATCCAAATCCACAAGCAACTTTAACTCAACTGCTTCATCCTCCAACTTCCAAAACTTTGGATGGAAAAATCTAGTAAAAGAAATGTGAATGCTGAATGTTGAATGGTTGAAAGTTGAAGGCTGAAAGCTGAAAGCTGGAAGAATGGTCTTATAATAGAAAAAATAAACCCCATCTCTTTATTTCTCTTTTAAAGTTCCCACGATTTATCCGGATTTTTCTCCCAGGTTTCTTATTTTTTTATTTCACCCATCTCCCATCTCCAACTTTTATACTTTATAGTTTATTGTCAAGTTTACAAACATTCACACCATATGGCCTACACTTTTTACACTGCATTCTGCACTACACAATCTAGACTCTAGACTCTAGACTCTAGACTCTAGACTCTAGATGGAAATGAAGAATTACACATAATATATTTTATATCTCAACAATAATAGCAACTTGTTCCCATCTTTCGTCATTTTCCTCACTAAACAACCAAATCATATGAGTAAAAACTACAAAATACAAACTATAAACTACAGTTGTGTTTTGTGTTGTTTTGTTGTACAACATTTTACAGTATTTATTCCCTGTACTTGTTTCTTCTCCTTTTCTTGACATTTTGTGGGAAGACAAATTTATTATGAGAAAATTCGGGTAATTTACAACTTATTATTCATTCTATTACGATTAAAGAAATAGGATAGACGATGTAAACAGTAAACAGACAACTGCAAAAGAAGCCATCATATAAAATATAATTGTATAATATTATAGAATATTATTACAACTATTGTAGTTTGTAACTTGTAAAATCCTGAAATTGCTACCTCTGCATGCAAAATGTTTTTCGTAAAGCTGAATAAACACATGCGTTTTAAATCAAGTCTTTTGAATTTTGCCCAAGAAAAGACATTTCACAGTACGACAATTTTACAAGAGCAATTACACGATACAATAATTGCATGAAAATGTAGAATGTAGAATGTATGGTGTATGGTGTATGGTGCAGAATGTGGACATGGGTAAAATCACATGAGATTATAGACTTGACTTGAGTATTGAGCAGGTACTTTAAAGCTTTAAAGTTGTAAAAGGTAAAAGCAAAGCCAGGAGGAAACGAATGATGAATGATGAATGGACAGTGGAGAATGAAGACAAAGGACAAAGAAGGCTATTATTAGTTACAAGAAAGAAAGAGAATGAGAGAGAGAGAGTAGTCAAATGTATGTAAGTGCGTGTGAGTACATTGATTATTATTTTCCCTCTATAATTTGGATGGAAAATGTACAATATATAATATGCCAGACAGTCTTCTGTTCACTACTCACTGCTCACTTCCAACTTTCAGTGACTCAATAAAGTGTCGTGTCTCTATTCTGCCTAGTAAATTTTACATGTGTTTTTACCTACAATTTACTCAATGCTCCACTCGACATGATTTTAAATGACGGGTTTCTTCATTCTTCATTCTTCATCCCACGTTCTCCATGCTCATAATATAATATAATATAATGTAACGTGATGTGATGTGATATTAGTTGATGGTTGATGGGTGGGTTAAATTTTACATGTGAATTTTCTCCCTCGTCGTCTTCTCCATTCTCCACTCTCCGTTCTCAATACAATGCTGCTGCTTTTGATGATGATGATGGTTTGTTTTTGGAGATGGTTTTGGTTCTGGTTGTGGTGACGAATCACCCGGTGTAAATTATGCAGGTGTCCCATTCTCCCTCCTCCAACTTGAACATCAATACGTATGTCTCACTATTAGTAGTGCATGCATGTGTTTATTACAGGAGCTACTTAATCCACGATGAAGTAATATAAGTCAGTCATTTCAGTGCATTGCATTAGGATGTGCTTATCATGTCATGTGCTTGGTATTTGGTGCTTGAGTGTGATGATGCGCTTCAGTCAGCTCCAGCTTCATCATTTTCTCCAGGTTTTCCGCTTACATAGTTAAGCTTGGTCTGGTTTGGTTTGGTTTGGGCGTTTCATTTTGTGTCCAGGATCCAGGAATAAGCGAAAGTAGGATGCTTCAATTTATGGTATATCGCTAGATAAGTAAAAGACAGAAAGAGTAGAAGACAGCGGTTGTTGTTGTTGCTATTTTGTTGTTCATGTTCTTGCTCTTGCTCCTGTATCATCATCAAGAGAGTGATGATGATGACTCTTTCTGTCTTCTGTCGCTGTCTCATCTTTTCCCCTGGAACTGGATTTGGATTTAGATCTGGATCGGATAGAGCGTGTACACTGTACATTGCACATACTTCATCTCATAATATAATAAAGACTAGAACCTGTGAAGATAGCGGATAGAGAGATAAGATGAGATGGATAGATGGATGGATGTTTGAGGGTTTGAGGGTGGCTTGCTCCCATTTTCATCTCCTTTTGGCAATATAAAGTGCATGCACATTTATAACTTTTCCACATTTTCACGTTCATCCTGATATTGACGTTGATGTTGTTGTTGGTGTCTCGAGTTTCACACCCTCTGCTCTCTGCTCTGCTCTGCTCCGCATTACTCTTTCAACTTGACTATTGACTCGCCTCTCATTCTTCTTTCATTCATACGAATACGACATGTGTTTATGCACCATGTACATTGTACATTGTACAAAGCACATGGATTGTGTATTTCATGTATAGAAAATAGAAACATTGTTTCCCGTGTTTGTCTCTTTTATTCCCTTTTAGTGACTCTTTGCCTTTCTTCTCTTTTCTCCTTCTTCTCCTTCTCCTCTTTCTTGTGTTCTCCAGTCATCAAGGATAATGGTTTTGGGGGAAGAAAAGAAAAGAACAGAAGAGAAGAGATAAAGAGGAAAAGGAAAGAAAAGAAAAGACAATGGAATAAAATGAGAATGGTGAATTGAGAATGGGCAAATGGACATGTTAAAGTGTGAGGTGAGAAAAAGGCAATCGACTGTGGTGTGGTGTAATGTAAGGAGGGATGACAAAAGGGTTGCATTTCCCATTTCCCGGTGGGTTTCTCTCACTCTCTCCATTCTCCATCTTTTCTTATTCAAGCCTTTTACACATGTAAAATGGAGAATGGATAATGTAGAATGTAGAATGTAGATTGTATTAGGGAGACAAAACGTGAAGTCAGAATGTGAGTGTGAAATGTGAGTGTGAATGTGAATGTGTATAAAAAAGAGAAGCACGGTTTTGTTTTGTTTGGGGACCATGAAATGAAGCTAATTTTTATCTCATCACAATAGCCAAACCAAACTGAGCAAAGCCATGCCAAGCCGGGCCAGACCAAGCCAAGGAGTGAGTGAAATGTTGAGTGGTGAGTGGTGAGTGTCCAAGGGTGCCGGGAATGGAAATGAAAATGGAAATGGAATTGAAACAGAAATAGAATCCTTCTCCATTTTCCATTCTCCACTCTTTCTTCTTCATCTTGGTTTTCGTGCTCTTCTTCTCCTTTTTACGATTTAAACAAAAGACACAAAGTACATTGTGCATTGAATGTTAAAAGAATAATATATAATAATAGATATATTATGCACTATATAGTATAAAATGTGTGGAAACAGGGAAATATTACAGAATCTAGAACATATAGAAATGGAGTCTACAGTCTACAATCTACAACCTATAAGCATCACACCACACCACACCACAATCGTACTCGTAATTGTAAAAGTACATTTATTTTTTATCTATGTATTCGGATCGCCCCTACGGATACATTATTTTATGTGCGTACTGGATACTCGATACTGGATACTGCATTATATTATATTATAATACTCTGTAGAATGTACAATGTAGAATGTAGTGTAATAAATATGTATGTATGTTTTGGGGTAGTCAAAAAATGATTTTATCCATTATCCACGCAGAGCAAAAGAAGTCATTTACTAATATATGGACAGAGAACATGTAATTATTTTTAGATATACACGAGTAATTACCAAAGCCAAAACCAAAGACAGAGTCAGAACCAGAGTCACAGTCAGAGCTACAACTAAAACTCGGGCTACAGCTATGAAAAAAGGACCGGCAGATACTTATTTTCTTGTGGACAATAATAAAATAATAATGATGATGATAATAATATGAAAAGAGAAAAGTTTGTTATTTTTGGGTGACTACATACCACTTACCACTAGACATTAGACATTAGGTATTAGACTTTGGACATTAGAGACACTGTGCACTGTACATTGTAGAATATTCTATATACTTTATGCACCCAACATGAAATGGAAATAAAAGGGAGAACAACTCAAAGGAGCAGCTCAACGGGACAACTAACTCACACTTGAAATGAAAATGGACTCTTTTCTTCTCCCTAATCTATAATAGACTGTGGATTGTGGACTGTGGACTGTGGAGTGTGGTCAAAATACGATACGATACGATAAAAAAGTTTGGCAGTTTGTATCAATAATAAATATTGTATTACGCCGTCTCCATTCTCCACACTCCAAACACCACACTCGAAATTCGAAATTCCAAATCCCAAATTTGATGCTCTCTTCTAGGTTTTTCATTTGTATATTATTAACTGCATGTTTTGTATTGAGCATTGTGTATCATGCGAGAATTTCAACTTGTACTGTATATGCTTAAAAAAGCGCGGTGTCTAATGTCTAATGTCTACCGCCTACAGTCTAAAATTGTAGATAAAATTGGACATTGGAGAACGGAAAATGAACAATTTTCAGTTCAGTGTACATTAGGCATTTTTATAATGATATGCATCAAATATCGAATCATAATCGCATATTTTTCTTGATTCTTGATGCCGCCAAAAGAAACATGAATAAAAGAGCATATACATAAAAATATAAATATAAAAGTACACAGAAAAATGATACTGTACAAATTATGGATGTACTATGTATTGAGTATTGTGTTGCAAGTTAGAGACAGTGGCAATGACAATGGCGACAGTGGTCAGTGGTCTGTTTTTCTGTTTCTATTTTCCCTTTGATTTTATGTTAGATTCTAGATTCTAGATTGTACATAGAGTATTGGCTGTTTTGTGCTGTGTTGTGCTGTGTTGTGTGTAACGGGAGAAATGGTAATTTGTAATTTGAGGGAGGCATCACATATCTATTTTCTATTACCTATTTGTGGTTTTGGAGCAGAGGCGAGGAGGTGTGTGCAATCTTAATGTAATTTGTAATTCAAGTACTTGAGACTCGAGACTCGAGAGTCGAGAGTCGATTCACTCGGTTACTCTTTCACTCTTTCACTCGTTACTCCTTCATTTGTGCTCTCTGTCTCTGTCTGTCTCTCTCTTTCTGTTGTTTTGTTGGTTCACTCATCATGTTGACTTTGTCGTTGTCGTTGATATGCATGGAAAACGGGAGAGTGGGAACGGGTGTCTCTGTTTCTGTTCTCCACTGTATTTTGTAGATAATGCGTGGTATGGTGTATGGATATATTCAGATGGAAATGGATAGATAGACGGATGAGTAGTGAGCAATGAGTAGGAATGAAAAGGCGACGAGGCGAAAGAGCTAATTCGGATTCGGATTTGGATTTGGACTGTACAAATCTATCAGTATGTACTTATACAAATTTATAGGTTGGATTTGGTTATGTGACACATGACGACTGTATACTTTCTACTCTCTAGTCTCTAGTCTCTGCTCTCCCCACTAATGACAGTCATTTGATTTGTCTCCTTCTGCTTGTCTCGCTCTATTCTATTCTGTATCTACAATCTACAATGCACAAACAGAGACAGACAGACAGACGTAAACAGAAACAGAAACAGGACAATTTGCACTTGAAGAGAAAAGACCGGTCGGGTCAAATTTGGATTTGAGTGTTGGATTTGGATAACCCCTCACCCCCATGAGACGAAGATACAAGCAGAAGCAGAGACTGTGAAGAATAGAGAATGGGGAATGAGACGATTACATTTTTTTCCATTACAATAGGGGAAATGTTCAATTTGTCTCTCCTATTTTCTCCCTCTCCACTTTCTCCACTACTCACTATCCAATCCACTCTCTGTTCTCTACTCTCTACTCGCTACTCTCCGCTCTCCACTTGATGTTGATGTTGATGGTTCTTTGCATGACACGAAAACATCAACATCAACAACGACAACACCACTATTATCATCATCACCAAAACGGGTGACGGACAAAAAATACCGGGCATTAGCAATTTTATGGGTGAACTTTACCCAATGAAAAAAAGAAAAACGACGGTCATCGGTGACGCTCAGAACTCAGGGGCTCGGGAGAAAATCATCATAATGCACTACAGTCTGCAGTTGGCAGTATTACTTACATCTAGATTCTAGATTCAAGATTCTATATGTATTTTGTATTGTGCACCTACAACTTACAGCTATAGCTCTTATAAGAGCTTAGAGGCAGGAGATAAACCACAAGGTATGAAAGTACATCGACCGATCACACACAGCAGAGCAACGGAAGCAGAAGAATACAAAGGAATGAACCCAATCTATAAAAGTGTACATTGTACATTGTATGTTGAATTACACTAGTCTAGTTTCTAGTTTCTAGTTTTTATTCTCATAAAGAAGCAAGAAATGAGAGGAGGAAGGAAGAAGGACGTGGCGGACACGGCTGACCACAAGAAAATGATGGTGATGACAGGGCAAGAGAGAATGATAATGAGAACGAGAACGAAAACGAAAGATGGTCACTGTTCAGTGTTCAGTGTTCAATGTTCAGGCTATGACGAAACTTTATGGTTTCCTTTATTTCCTCTTCATCTTATGATTATTCGATTGGTACTTTTACATTATTCATAAAATTTACGATGACGGCTACCTGGTCTCAAGTCTCGATTCACGATGGTGAATGGTCTATGGTCTATGCGAACATGTAATTTACTAATTTGCCTTGAAACATTCGACACTTGATACTAGACATTAGACATTGCACTGAGCAGCCTCATTAATATCAACTTGTTTCAACATTCAAGTCAATTCATTCCCACATGCCTTTTATTACGCATTACAATTCACAATCATGTTTCATGCGGTGTGTCATTTGTGACTCATCGGAGGAAATGAGAGTGAAACTCAAGATGAAGAAAATTCCAAATGGTGCTCCGAGCTCACTGTGTTGATTATCATTATTATTATGAGTATTATTGACGGGATAATCGGACGATCGACTACAAGGATGGATTATTATGCTCATCTCTTTCTTCCTTTTGATATGGATGCGGATTTGACATTGTACAAGCCTATTCCTATTATACCTAGTATTTTGTGCAGTGGTTCATAAACACTTCTCAATGGACAGTTAATGCTCTGAGAAATTCAGTTTCCTTTTTCCTCTTCCCATTTTCTATTTTCTATTTTCAACCTTCTACCTTTTACATTTTATGTGTAGTGTGTGATCTACGTAGCGGAAATCTCAAAGGTCACCAGTCACCAGACACCAGAATCAGACGGGAAGGAAAAACTAGGGGAAAAGGAGAGAGAAGCTGTTGATTAATTTTCTGGAGCGGCTGACTCTACTTTTATTTCCAGTTTCACATCCACATCCACCTCTTGCTTCGGATTCGGATTCGGATTTGGTTGGTCGACTTTGGTCTGGAAACTGGACTGTTGACTATTGACTGTGGACATTTTGAAACAAGAACTCACCGGAGAGGAGAATCATGAGCTCAGGTCAATTTGCTAAAGTAAAGTAGAGTCGAGTACAGTAGAGTCGAGCAGAGTGGAGCAGAGTGAAAGAGGCGACCGAGAAAATTTCTTTCATTTCCTCATCTTCATCCAATTTAAGATAGTGCTGGGGAATGTTGGAGTTTGGAGTTTGGAGTTGAATTGCTGTCTTTGCTTTATTATATCTACATATACATACCTATACATGCACTTCTCTGCTCTGTTCTCTGCTCTGTTCTCTGCTCTGTTCTCTATTCTCCGTTCTCTGGTGAATGAGGGAGAATTTTCTCATCCTTTCTATGCTTTAGGTTTCATAACTCAGACCCTGTGGAACCTGGAGCTTGGTGCTTGGAAGATAAGGGAAGAAAGCCAGAGAGCAGAGCTTGTAGAATGTAGAGAGTAGAGTGAAGAGTGAAATTCGTGGATGGTTGACTAGCTCTGTGCTCTGTAGTTTTACTACGGTTTTATCGGATTGTAAAGCACCCTTTATTTCACACCAACAAAAACACAAAACACAAATACCAACACCAACACCGAAGCTAAAGCACATGAGAAGATCAGTCAAGTTCGTCAAGTACTCTGGCGGCAATTAAAGTGCGTGCACACACATACATTTAGGTACATATTACATGCAAACGTGCACAGTGTACACATGCATAATGCATTATATATCTGGAATTTCTCCGTTCTCCATCCATTTGAATAGCTGGGAGCTGAAAACTGAAAACGGATAGCTAATCACGGCTAAAAAGGGAGAAGGAAAAGGAGGAAAAAAGTAACAAAGTGAGTAAGTAAGTAAGTAAGTTGAGTCTGTCTGCGAGTGAGAAACTTGAGTGAGAATATGAAGAATAAGAATACGGACAAGAACAAGAGGCATAGAGGTTTATGGAGCAATTAGGAGAAAAATTTTGATGCCTTCTTCTTCTGCTCTGTCTTGAGTCTCCAGCCTTTTCAGCTTCTTCATAGCTAATTCATAAGGAAGGAAAGAGTGGAGAGAGAGGCCGAGATAAAGAGCATATCGTAATTATACAAAGTCGGAATTCCTTGTTCTGGTTTAGGTTTTAGCTCTGACTCTAGAATCTAGACTCTAGTTTTGGCACCCCCGCTCCAATAAACGCATCCATCATTCTCTCCAACTCTCTGGATGTAACTGTCTCTCTTTTTCCAAGTTCTAAGTGCTTAAGGGATACACACATTCATATTCTGGATTCTGGATTCTGGGCTCTGGGTTTCTCAACATTCAACATTCAACATGAACATTTTCAGTGGATTCTCCGAAAAATAGTCACGATACCGAGGCAGAGCATGTCATGCCATAGCAGAGAACAGAGAACCAGAGAATATTTTTCCCCTCTTTCCATATTTTTCTCACTCCTCTCTCTCGCTCTCTTCTTTTCTGCTTCGCCTCGTCTCTCTTGTCCTTTCTGTTTCCCTTCTAACCATTTAAATCTCTGGAGATTTTTTTAGACCAACAGCGGAAAAACCTTTACCTCGACTCCGCTCTCCCTTTGGCTTTGGCTTTGACTTTGGTGTTGCTCTTGCTGTTAGCCGGTCGAATCCTTGTTCTCGTCTTCGTCCTGGTGCTGGATCCTGGATTCTAGATCCTCGAGTTGCATCACTGATTTCCTTGTAGTTTTATACTCGTTCTACACTCTACATTCTACACTCTATGCTCTACGCTCATCGTCATCTCAGTCCGTCTCAGTCATTGCTCCGAGGAAAAAGGGAAAAAAGAGGAAAAAACGGGTAAAACAGTACAGTACCCGCGTTAACGTGCTTGCTGTAGCTCTAGCTGATGCTGGTGGCTGCATATTTTATACATTATATATTAGATACACGCATCTGAATCCCTTCTCCAGTTCCAGTTCCAGTTCCAGTTCCAACACCAACATCAACATCAACACCAACACCAACAAGTTACATGTTAACTCTTAGATGTAAAAGGGTCGGATAATTTTTTGCCTCCTCTTCTTCATCTGTGAATCGGAGCAAGTGTAAGGGCAAGAGCAAGAGAAGGAGAAAGAGTAGCGTATCACATCACATCACATCGTGTCGTATCCTATTCATATTTTATTTCTTTCTAATTAAATTCCAAGTCAGTGAGTTAACTTTAGACTTTAATTTGATTGAATCTTTGCGCTTCTCAAACTCAAATTCAAACTCGAAAAACTCGAAAGATTGTGCGTCTCTTTACTCTACACCAGTAGCTTGTAGTTTTTAGTTTGTAGTTTGTATCGCTACTCTCTGCTGATCGTACTACGAAGAGCGACAAGGGAAATTTTCCTCTGCTTCTCTGTTAATTTATTAAATTTTACTTCTCATGATCCAACTAACAGCTAACTATATCATATAGAATCTAGATTGTATATTGTAGATTTTGGATGCAACTGCAAGTGAAACTGCAAATTGCAGCTTCAAAATTGAGAGCCAAACCAAAGCCAAAGCCAAGTCAGATCCAGATCCAGAGCAGTGCAATTCAAAGGATTGAGATTTGAGATGCACCAAGCTTCAAGCACCAGTCGATCACATCACACAGGAGAAAAGAAAAGTTCTAAATTGGAAAGGGGTGCATTTGGAATTATCTTTAGGCTATGCACAAAATAATAGATTTTGAATTGAATGTTTACCCTTCTTCTCCACTGATACTTGTGCTTCTCCTTCTTCTCCCGCTCCTACTGGTTTTTTACTCCATATTCCATATTCAACATTCAATATTATGCAGTCGCTATGAAATATGGAATACAAATCTACAAATACTTGTGTATCCAACATCCAACTTCCAACATCCACAATCCAAAGGAAAATCCATTTATTTTCATCTCCAATCCCTCCGTCGGTGTTCTCTGTTCTCTATTTGTATTTATGTTTGGAGTTTGGAGTTTGAAGTTTTGATACAGTCTGCATCAGCATTCAGTAGTCGCTACATGAGCATGAATATGAATCCTTTGAATAAAATACGACAAATGTTTTTTGTTTTGCCATGGAGGATTGAATATTGAATCATATTTTACATGGAATGGAATGGAATGAGGATGAGGATGCTCCAGGATTGAAGATTGAATTGCATCCCTTTAGATGAAAAATTGCATTAAATATTAAATCATAGTAAAATATCCTATTTATTACGTAAATGAGATGTAGATACATCAAACACATTGAGTTACACATGTAAATTGTAATGTGTAATGTGTATTATTTTCCGCCGCCTTTTTTACTACCAAATGCCGGGTACAGAATACGGAATACAGAATAGCCAATTAATAGATTTGTCATTATTCATCATTCACGTGTTATGTAATATGTAAAAAGTTCTCCCCGTGTGCGTAAACGAATGAATTATGTACCTTGAAGATTGTAGATTGCAGGTTGTAGGTATTTCTGTCCATTTCCTCCCTGCTTCATATTTCATATCAAGTTGAATCAAGAATCAAGTCATTAACTTTGGTTCTTCTCCAGTTGATCAAAGGAAAAATGCTCACGGGCAAACTACACATTCAATTTTCAATATGTATAATCCAATATACCATTTAATACATGCATTGCTATTTACCTGTATAATGTATGCATATGGAATTGGCATATGTAATACCTAATACGTAATAAAAAATAAATAGGAAGGAAGGAAAGGAGAAATTCTGTGTTTTTGTTCCGCGGAAATTTATGTATGTGATACGTGATGTGTGCACCTTTTCATCTACTAACCTCATTCGCTATTCGTTATTTCTTATTCCTTTCATTTTAATATAGCGAGCATTGAGCAGTCAAAAGTCAAAAGTGAGGAGTTTGAAATGCACAGGTTACAGATGTTTTTAATTCAGCCCGAGGACTAGCCCAAAGACCCAAGACCAAGGAGCAAAGAGTGAAGAAAAGGACCAAGCAAAGCCGAGTCCGCATGCATGGCTCGCCGCAATCAAGAATCAAGAATCAAGAACCGGACATAATTTTATGTCACATGTACATGTACCACTGTACCACGTACCATGTAAAAGTATAGACGGTAACCACAAAAGACATTAGATGCCTTTCCTGGCAATAGGAAAATATATAATAATATATAAAACATACGTGTATTACGTATGATATAATATATATTTCGAGAACAGTGAACACAGGAATATTATTACGATTCCCTGCCCATATTCCATATGAATTACACATAACACATAATATTATACATTATAGATTATAGAGAAGGTTGGACGATCGATTTATCAGAATTCAAAATACAAAATAAATATATATACCACAAAGCATAAAGCATGATATAACATATATAATATGTATTATGTATAGGGAAATGAACCGCTTGATTTTACTTTATTTTGTATAGTCCAGAGTCTAAAGTCCAGATTCCAGAGTCCACCTTTGCAATTCTTAGTTCTCAATTCTAAATCTTATTTTTTTTCTATAGAGAAATTTTTGTACATATCTAAATGTACATTTAATATAGGTGCATTGTGGCTATAATTGTAGATATATTATATATGTATGATGTATATAAATGGTTTTCATGGATGTATATCGGAAACTTCTCTTCCTCTTCCCTCCTCCTCCTTCTCCTCTCCATAATTCATAAATGGTTCATAGTCCACAGTCCACACTACACTACACACATCACACACATTTATACTTTATACGAATACCTATATTTAATATATTTTGTTGGAGTTTTCTCTTTCTGTACTCTGTAGTTTTCTGCAAAAGTCAACTCTCGACCGACTCTCCTTTTCCTGTGTACACACCAGACACACAACTCCTTTCCATTTTCCATAAACACAGCATGGTAGTAATAAAGTCATAACACATTTGCGATCGTCACGAGTCGGTAGTCGGAATTCAAGTCCAAATCCAACTCCAAAACTCCAAAACTCACATTTTCCTGTTCTATTTCTATTTATTTATTTCTTCTCCCTTCTCTCTTAAATATCAGCAGTAAAATTCAAACTCAAACTCAAACTGCAAATCCACTGGAAACTGGAAGGAAAACCTGACATGTGTGTTGTATGTATCTACGATGTACGAGAATAAATATGTAGCAAGCATGATAATAATTATGTACCGATATCTCAAATTTTCATACAGAAAAATAAATATATTGTTTTTCTTATTTATATATAAACTGCATATATATAATATTATAATATAAATGATATAATACATAATATATGTTCAAGTCATCTAAACTCTAAACAGTCCTGGCCGGAAAAGCGAGGCACAGGAAAACATTTTACATCTATAATCTATAGTTTATAGTTTATAGTAATAAGTAAGAGCATTTATTATAGAAATGAGAAATGTAATGAAAAGTTCTTGTGTCTTTTCCATTTTCGAGTGTACGTTCAACTTTCAACTCGACATTCGACTTGGAGAGTCGAGAATCGAGCATCGAGAATCGAGAGCACCGTCAATGGAGAAAGGAGAAAGGAGAAAGGAGACTTGAGACACTTGAATGCTAAATGCTAAATTCAAGTTGTGTCCTACATATTAAGTAAAAATGACAAAATACGAAGTACAAAGAACAAGCCTTCAAATACCTACAAAATACTGTAGTCTCTAGTCTGTAGTACATATATTAATATTATGTAGAATCTCGAAAATCCAAGTATACAAACGGATTAATATTTAATATTAAATGAACGTAGGCGGAATATTTAATATTTAATCACAAAGAACAAAACACATGGCACATGGAAAGCGACCACCAGGACGATGACCATAAAAATCGTAAACTGTACTTTGTACTTTTCAGATACTTTGCATCTAAATATTATGTATGTACAATGTACATTGTACACATATGTATGAACGTCCCTAAAATTATAATACAAAGAGTTGAGTTGATGACAGGGTGAAAGTTATCGTATTGACTCAAGTCTCACGTCTCCCGTCTAACAATCAAAATCAGTAGAGCTCATAAATTTATGATCAGCTTTAGCTCAATTTCTTCCGGCTTCTGACTTTTGTTTTTGGTTTTCGGTGAGGAATGGAAAGTAAAAGAGTCAAATTGCTTTGCTTGCTGTTTGCTACCAGCTCCGAGTTCTGAATGCAGAATGTCAAATGCCGAATTTATGCATAATATATTAGGTATTAGGTATTGTGTATTGAATATTGATTATATTTATGAAGAATATTATTTAGTGTACGAGAAATGAGGCATGAGGAATCATGAGCTGTAATAATATAACATATACTAGAAATTAGAAATTCGGCTGCATATTAAAAAAGAAAGGGAATAATTAAATAGATACACTTCTGACTTTTTGTACATATCTACTGTGTTGGACTGCTTCATGTATTAATTATTTTGGGCAATATCAAAAGGAAACATATATAGACAATAGATAAAAGATAACAACAAAAGTGTAGTACGAAACATGAAAGGAATAGGCAAATGGGTACAAATTGTAGACATGTTAATTGCCGGTGTGAATACTGTACATTAAAAAAAGGAAAAAGAAACTCACCGCCAAAATTGCTCATTGATCATTAATCTTGTTGAATATTGAAAATAAAAGGTAATTTTTCTTTTCCTGCTACCAAAAACCAAAAACCAACCAAAGTAAAAAATGCACAGGAAGAAAGTGGATGGAAAAATACAGTAGATAAATTTTCTTTCAAAGGAAAAGGATAAAGAAGTGAGGAAAGTATGGTTAGAAAGTTGTTTGTATACATGCAAACAACAAGTTTGAATGCTTGCATATTATTGTAAATGCTTTAGCTATACGTATTACATATCGAGGGTTATCTTTTCAAAAGCAAAATATCCCATGTAAAATGTACAGGATATTTTGCTTTTGAAAAGGTAACCCTCGGTATTACGTTTACACTGCACACTATGTATATAAAACATGAAATACGAAAGTGAATGAGGCAGCCCGCTGCGAAGTGAAAACTACTGTGTAAATATCATAAATATCCCATGCTATGAAAAAATGACTTTTAATCCTATGTATAAAAAACAGAGTTAATTTGCAGTTGTTAGGAGATTTGTCTTGTTGTTGAATTGTTCCCTTGCACGTATATTTTATATCGTGCATCGTGCATATATATATGTATAAAACATCATTTTATATATTACGTGAAAGAGGCATTGAACAGCAATGAACTTGTGCCCCTAAAAGCCATTTGTATCCACAACGCATAAGTCATTAACAAATGACCAAAGATTTAACAAAAACAATAACAACTTTAAAAGAAGAAGTGTTCTATTCCGTACAAATGATAAGATTTTTTTCAAGTAATTTTGGAGTCAAAGAGTCATTGAATATTTTAATTGTATCAGTTTTTCCGACCACAGTTGCAATATATACAGTTTACAATTTATTGTACAATGTCAAATGTCAACTACTATGCAGACTGGATTCAAAGACACAGTCCAGTTTTTTCGTCTTCTATATATACAAAATGATTCAAAGAGCTTCTTTATTTAGCTTATGTAACGTAAATAAAATTTTCGTATCCCGTTGTTTTGGGATTTTTTCATACCGATAAACAATAAACAATAACTTGACGGTCTTAGCTGTGAACTGTGAATTTCTAGACTGTTACTCACGTGCCATGCAAGTCATTTATATTCTGAATCAAGGGGCAAAACACCGTAGCATTCTAAATTTGAAATCTCTGGACAAACTTTAAATGTACCAAAAACCTAAATGTTCTAAAATAGAATTAAAAAGGTTTAACCGTGTGCCAAATCTGCATACTGCCATGGCCAAAGTCTGCTTTTTGACAAATTTACCCGGTTGACGAGAATTGTGGATTTAGAGTTGGGATGTAAAGTAACAGTAATAATTAGTATGATTAATTTAAAGTTGATAGGAACCCTGTGACATTTTAAAGGAAGGAGAAGGAGACTGTATGAAAAAGTGTGGAAGCTCGCTGCTTTTATACGCAGCATTTGTTTACAAAACAATATAGGGAAGACATAATTGTCTATTGAAGTTGGTAATTAGTAGTGAGTATGAAGTACTAATTCATATTGTTTTCATGTACAATGTACAATGTACAATCAAATAAGCCCATAAAACCTACAGCTCGAAATTCAATATTCAATATTCAATCGGCAAACAAATTTCTATTTTGACATGAAATGATTCACGTCATTCAATTTTCATAGAGTAACAAATATTGAGAATTGAGATTGCAAATTGAATATTGCATAGTTAAAAAACCTAAATGCCTCTTGACTCTGGAAAAATCAAACATTAAATAGTTGTATCAGCATATATAATAATATAATATTGACAACTTGTGAGTGAAAAAAAATGAGCTCCGCCTTCAACTTGAGCCAATCAAATGAGTAACAAGTCATGATACTAAGAAAAAAGAGAATCAAGTATGAATTAAGTATAAATTATTCCGTCTCAAGGTTGTTCCATAGTTTATCCATATACATTTGTATATAGATAATGTTTATGCATTATCTATTAAGTAAAATGTACTTACTTTTACAGTATACTGATGCTTCTTGAAATACTCTATCTGTGCTCATTGTACATTGTACAGTGTATACTTTATATTTGGAATTTGATACTTGATGTTTTAATACATTTCCTATTTAGTCCTCTTCAAGATTTAATCAAAGGCTAGAGTAATTTTTTATACACAGATTAAAAGAGAGTATTACACGATGTAGGATCTAGAATCTAGAATCTTTGGAACGATTAATAACAAAAACACGAACTTTGTCATCATCATCTTCATCTGTATCTGTATCACTAGCATCATCTTTCTCTCCTCCCTAAATTAATCTGAATATCACGTTTTCACGTCATTTCATGATCATGCTATCCGCATCTTATAAATTTTTATATATACACTCTTCTTCTGTGTTCTGACGAGTATTGAAAATTGAAAATACGTAGAACATGGTAGTTAATAAAATACATGTACCTTTTCTGCCCAAGCAATGAATAAATTGAATGTACAATGTGTACATATATATACATAAACAAAAATCAAATTCATAATAAAAACTTTCCACATTCGACAAAATCTATTTATTAGCGAGAATATGCCAATAACATTAAATGCGTGACGTAAATATCAATGGATATTAAAACTGTCTGTTTTTTCCTTTAATTAAATAACATTTAAATTAATCAGACTGGGAAATGAACATTACTGTTTTTGGATTTTTTTTAAGTTTTTTTTTTTTCAATCTGCATGTATTTAGATTGAACAAGTTCAATGTCAAAAACATAGTCATCAACTATAGAATCTAGACTCTAGACATTTCAAATGAAAAAAATAGTCAAAATATAAGTCAAGAGTCCAAGGCTAAATTTATTATTGTAGCATTTTACTTAATGTCAGGTAATTAAATGTAAAAAATGAGAGCAATTATTATCATTGAAGCTTATCGTATAAGCAAAATGCAGAAGATATCACCAAAAACTGAAAAAAAAAGAAACTGAAAACTCAACTATAAAACGTTTCTCATTCAGTTTTGTCGCCCTCTAACCTGGAACAGTTTGAAGTTTGAAGCATCTTTTGCGGGAGAGAGACGATTTGAAGCTTTAAATCAAAATTTTTTGATAGTAGGTTTTTTAGAGGATTTATAGAACTGTTTTACTAATTTTAATCGTGAATGTCAAAGTTATCCTCGTATTACCTATTAAATACCGTGTTCTATCAGAAAGCGCATTTATTTTTGTACAAAATCCTGTTTATCTTTTTAACTGACAGTTCAACATCTTAACTTTAATTAGTCTTACTTTATTTACGTCGTTACCTTTTTTTTGATCACTGGATATTTTGGATTTTGGACAAAGGAGAAGAAAAACAAGACTAAATAATATAATATTACGAATTAAGATTGTAAATTGTAGTATAATTTGTAATTTTTGATAGTGTTGTAACATACGTACTTAACATTATTATTGTAATAACTAATTTGAAGTTGTTAATTATTAGAGATAAATGGATTGGGGAACATTTGTTCGGATAGTGACAAGTGACAAGTGATATGAAATATAACGTGTGCTAAAAGCTACCTATTTCAGTTAAGAATTTAGTGTGTTTAATATATTATTTAACTCACATAACAATAATACATCATTGTACATTAATTAATCATCACATTCTATATCCTGTGACATCATGAGTACATCACACAATCCACAATACATGACATGGACAATGTATGTACATCAGTAGAAAGTAGAAGAAAATGATTATTCGAAATTACCGTGATTCTTGGACTGGCTCTTCATCGTCTCCTTACATCGATTTCATCCGGTATGAAACAACAAATATGCTCTATTTACTAATTATGATTATTATTATTTAATCTAAGTTTTGTATCAGTTATTTCCTTTTTAGTGTAAGAATTTCAAAGCCTTAACTCTCGCATGGTCCCTGTAACCTGTAACATTTTATTTTTATGACTTACGAATTTTGTCTTGGGTCACAAAACAATTACAAAATGCAAATCAAGAGACGCAAATTCCAGATTAATTACTTATCATTGATTGGTGATTGGTGTAGACTTTTATATATATTAGTTATGCTTTAGATCAACAAAACATTCTTATACGCAGATTTACACGTGTAAAACTGAGGTGTCTTTAGAGGACGAGCATCAAAATATAATTTTCAACATCATTTTATTGACACCAAGTCGTGTGTGTTGTACATGTGTTTTCAAAAGAAGTTTCATAATATAGCTACAGCATAACTGTGATGTCTTTTATTATTATTTCTATATATTTGTAGCTTGTTTTGGTGTTTTTGCCATTTATTTATTTATTTTCTGCTTTAATTTACGTAAAGAACCGACAGCTAAATGCGTCTATATAAAATATAAATACTGTATTTGTGTTTATGTAACTAATCTGTCTGTACACAGCACCATGGGTAATAATAATAATAGGTCATAGATACGACCATTTCAAGGCTAATTCCTTTTTTTAAAAAGCATTTTAGCTTATCCAACTCATTGTGTTCATTATGTCCAAATGTCATTAACAATTAAATTTGAAAATGACCCTAAACTAATTTTCCATGATTTTTAAACAATTGTGTGGATTGTATTGTATAACATGTTTAACATTATCTGACACAATTTGCTATGCAAACAGTAATGATGATAAAATCAAAATCATTGAGCCAAAATCAAGAAATTGTATGCTTAACCAGCTGTATGAAAGAACTTTACTTATCCGAGCTAACAAATATGACAGGATTTGTAATATTATTACATATAGTAAATTAGTAATTTAGTGTAGTGTCCTCAGAAACCCAATCTGTCGTTTCTATTTCTATTTTTGGATAAAAGTTTAGAGTAGTAAAAAGTCACATTTTTATTAGGAAAGCATATTATAAGTATTACTATAGTTCTAAGAATGTGTTATAAGGTTCACATAGATTTAAGTATACTTCATCATCTAAAAAATAGAAATTCATTCTTTGATATGAGAAATGAGAATATATATATTCGTTTCAATAACAAGAAAAAGAGCATTGGTTTTTAATCCATTCTAATTTTACTCCATGTGCATTTATGTACTAATCTACTCAAACAACCAAGTCAATTGTACTTTAGTATGACTATAATATTATGTAGAACGAGACCAAAGGTTAAGTTTTGAAACAACTGACAACGGCAACAACTTTTTGTCCATATCCACAATCCAATCCCAAAACCATAATCTAAATAAATATCATGTATATGTGCATAATAATTGTTATTAATTGCTACAGAATCATTATCAAATCTTGTTCAGTTTTTTTAGGACGGTTAGTGTGTTTCTATGCACAATAAAGTTGTGTTGTGTGTATTGTGGACTATGCCAAGTGCCAAGTACTATTCACTATTCATACATATACTTATATTTACGTTGGTCACAAATGCAAAAGTTTGAATATTTACTATTTATTTGGATGCAGACTTCCGTGCATTAGCAGTTGTCATGTTTCATTCTCTCTTTTTTCAGTCCACTGTTAGTGATTAGTGATTAGAGTATAGTGCAGTTGTTGTAAATATCTAGTTTAGGGTATGTAAATGTCTACTATTGACTCATATACATGGTAATCGTAATAATAATAATGTCATATCGGTGTATGGACAGTAGCAAAAGGGAGTAGAAGAAAAAGAAGCAGAAGAAGTAGGGAGCAGCAGCATTTTGATAAGAAACCATTTGGTGAATAATATTACAATTCATACTAATATGAGTATGAGTACTGAGTATTTACATATACATATAAATAAATGAGATTTGAGGATTTATTTTGAATATTGAATAGTAATAATAATTTCACAAGTGGTTGTACATTGTGTATATACATATTATATTTTCATTCTAAATTCTACAAACTTTAATCTTTGCATATCTATGTATCTTGTATCTCTGGATTCTCAATTCTCAGCCTCGGCTGTCGTCGACCATATTATGCGTATACTGAATTATAAAGGATGTAATAGTGAAAAAAGAGACACTATTGGTTTTAAGTTTTCAGTCTGCTCTCGTCGTGTAGACATCTATACTTGAACAAAGATTATGTACATAGTCAAAGTTGGTGTCTCTATTCTCTATAATATTATAGATACGTAGTACATTGTACACCCTATATACACACATATATAATGACGTATGAGAAATACTAGAAACTTTCATTAATCTAACGAACAAGAAGTACAAAAATATACTAAATAAAATGTATAGAGTAAACGGAATACTCGATACTTAATAATAGAGAAAGACAGAATCATCTATATCTACATGCTCAATGTTCAGGGTGCATAAATGTTGAATAGTCATAATATACTTGCACATAATATTTATGGGCTATCCACTATAGACTATAGACAGTCCGAGCACTTCTCTTTCTGTCAGATATCAAATGACGATTCAATTTTTCTGTAAATAAATACATAAATGATATACAATATTGTACAACAAATGCATTCACATTTTTATGCCGAGTACAGTAGAAGCCAGTATTCTGTTCTGACCATTGTACATGGTAAATGGAACTATGTGAGAACTTAATAACTCAAAAAATTTGAAATCATTGTCAATATGATATATAGCGAATAAAACGTATGGATATACATATGGAAGCATATGAAATATTATATAAGTATGTATCAGTAATGCATAGTTGTGGTCGTATCAAATGCTACGTGTAAGATACACAAGGTAATTTTAGAAGATAAGGATAGTATAATAATATAGTATGAACTGAAATACTGTATATACAATTCTAGATTCTAGACTCTACTATAAACTATGTATATATCAATATTCAATACCATATCCATGCCATATAATGTACAATATAGATGTACATAATATTATCTTATACTTAAAAACTATTTGTTTTACATATCGTTATATTGACTACTGATAAAAATAAGGGTCCGGAGAGTATATATTTTGTAGTTTGTATTTTGTCATAGTATAATATGAATACAACATACAACGTATAATATTATTATACCTTGGAAAAGTAATCTACAAATGATGTTGTTGTAATATGTACGTCCGTAGTCTGTACTACCCAATGACCAATGTAAATCTATAAGAGGCTTAACATTTTAATAGCAAAGTATTTTATTTTTATTTATTTATTAGAAACATATTTTGTAGATTGTCATTATTCATGTACTAGTCATAGCGTGAGAAGGAACGACGAAAAATAGCACTGGACACTAGACTACATGCAGGAAAAGGACAGTACAGAAGAGGAGCTAGTCAAAAACAAAGTACTACCACAACAAGTGACTGTGGGTGGAAATTAATATAATATCTAGATATATCTACATTTAATATTATTGTGCTCCCTTCATTTATTTATTCAAATAGTAAATCAGTTTAGTCGGTAAGTTTTATCACATCACATGTAACAAAGTGGTGATAGAATTTAAGCACATGGACTGACTTTAGCTTGAAAGTTGCATTGAATTGAGGAAAATATATAATATACAGCAACAGCAATTTTCAATCAATTTGATATCTTTAACTCAAATAGTCCAAAAAAAACACCATCTTGGTTAGTTCATATACAATCTTATTCAAGTTACAAGTAAACTAAATATGTAATAAGTAGTTGTATACTAATTAATAGTAAATATATCATTTTAGCAAGTTAGTATTATTAATATTATTATATTGAGTTGAAATTGAAGAGTAAAGAGTTTTGGTGCTGATGTTGGTGTTGTGAAAAATGAAAAAGAGAGAGTAATTCCTAGTTTTTTTACACAAGTGGTGTACAAGTGTAAAGTGAAGGAACTAAATCTTTTTGTTACTATTCGAGTTGAATTCAGTGAGATCCGAAAAAATCCTGACTGTTATCATTTATCATTTATTTTATCACACACACATATCACATAATATATTAGAATAAATATAATATTATTGTATCTTGGTATAGTATATTACATTGGTTTTATATTTTGTGTGGTATTTTTCTTGTAGGTCAATCCGATATCAATATTCAGTCTCACAAGTATTGCTGTTGTGGATTTTTGTACTCAGTTCTTTATATTCTCAACTCTGATCGTCAGTTTGTGTCTTGTGTTTTTCATCGTCAACTTTAACTACTACATTACAAAGTGTAATGAAGCAACTAGCTTACCATTATCATCGCTACCACTGCTTTTGCTCCTGCTTCTACGACTATTACTTTCATATCATCAGAATTATCATCAACGCAGTTTGAACAAAGTTGGGAAACAAAATTGTCTACCGGTGATAAGTTAGTGTTATATTAAATACAGTTACATTTCGTAAACTTTCCAGACTGAAAAAAAGAAGAAGATACTTATAGTCACATACAGCATTGTACATAAACAAGTTTAGAAATTTCTTTGTCTTCCAATGGTGGCCCAACATCAATCTTCCTCCATGGGGATTAGTAATCTACCAACGGAGTTTCGACGATTCACATTAAATAGTGTTCAACTTCGTCGACTCTATTCGGAAACTTTGAAGGCTTTGGATGATATATCGGGAAGTGGTGTGATACCTTCAGGTATGTGTAATAATAATAAATAATAATATAACAATCACACATGACACATGTAATGCATACAAACGTACAATGTACATTTTCTGTGTATTGTCCAGAGTTTATTTTATCTTGTTTCGTATTTCGTATTACAGTAAAAAGTAATCTATTATTATTGTATGAGTATAATTTCCATTTTTAATTACATTTCTTTGATGATTTCAAAAAATATTCCTCTTTCCAGAATTCCTCTCTTTCTCTCTTTTCCTCTCGAGACTTGAAAGAGTCTTGGGAAATAATAATAGTATCAGTCCAAAAAACATTCAAACATTCAAAGTTCTTGTTTTCTGTTATTTTGCAATCTCAATTTTATTCATGAAAAGTACCTACAAAAGTTGATGCATAAGTAATATTGTGTGTATATTGTGAAAGTTTAACTCATTCTCATTTTGCTTCTTTTTCTTTCTTTCTTTCTTTCTTCGTTTGTCCATTTCCAGAATCTATTAAGAATCTAGAACACAAAGTTAAAGACGTACAAAAACAACGAAGCACAGTAGGTCGTCCACCATGTATTATTATTTTGGGACAGAATTGCCGGGTAAAAGCAATCCTAGCGAACGAACTTTTTGGACAGACACATTTACCAGTGTTAGATTGTTCCGAGGAAGCCAGTTTGACATGGCGGATGGTGCGATTCAAGTATAGTAAAAAGTGTCAGGTACATTCCAATTTTGTTCTTTTTCTATTATTTATTGTAATTTCATTTTAATTCAAAAACTCTTTATTATTATTATATTTTATAAATGACATACAAATACAAAATAATGTAGTAGAATATAACTGGACCAAAAGTTCAGAAATTTTTTTCGTTTCTTCATATTATACTCTATTACTTTTTTCCATTTTGCACTGATTTATTACGATTCGTTAAGATCAAAAAATAAAGAGAAGAAAGTATGTAATGGTTTTAGTTTTACTTTTAAAATTTCCCTTTTCTTTTTGAAACACTAAAAAATATTTATACACAAAATTCGTGTCATTTACACATTACACATGGAAGAAAATATATAGGAAGAATATCAAAAGAAGGAAAGAGGAATGGCGACATTTCATTTGATTACGTAAAATGATATGATTTTTTAGGACGTAGAAATGGTGGAAAGATGTATGACTATGATATCATGTTGTATTAAGGATTTGTAATTTACGCCTTCTTCGTCTTTAAAAATTTAAATTTTGCTTCAAGTGTCTGTATACGGATTAGTTTTCATTTAGAACGTGTATGTATTACGTATCATGTTTAGTATATATATAGATTAGTGTGATGGTGGCGTCAAAATGCATACTCGTCCAATTTCTTAATTCTCAATATTCTAAACTGTTTTAGGACAAGAAAGATTAAGAAAATGGAGGCATTAAAATTTATGATTGAAGGATGATAGAAAATTGCGATCTTCCTTCAATCCTAGTTGGATAGTGTGACTGTTTGTACTATTTATGTACGACTAGTTACTAGATGCTACACATAAATATATGGAATTACTTATTTACATTGCTATCATATCAATGTTCAATACCACTGAAATAAGCAAACTGCTATTTAATGATCAGTCAGGGGTCAAAGTGTCATTAGTACGATACATGATATTATACTAATATGATGTTGCCCCAAAAGTTTTGCAAAATATTTTAAATCTTGTAAATTTTATATTACTTTTTAGCTACTTTTATTCAAAAATCAAATAGACATAAATATATAAAGTTAAAATTTTGTTTACAGGAAAGGTTGAGGTTAAATGTAGTTGAAGGATTTTAAAAAATGTGTATATAACTGAACATAGAATGTAGTAAAATATTATACACTAAATAATGTACACATGGTACAAGAAAGAGTCAAATGCATAGAGTAAAAGTAATAAGATTCAAAAATTAATAGGATATGATCATCAATTATGAATAATAATGATGATCTAAAGAAGAAACATGTGAGTAAAATACATTTCCTTACGGTTATTTACTTATCTCTAGATTCTAGATAAAACTGGATTTTAATCAGTTATATTTTATTATAATTATTGACTTAAATGTGGACTATTTTCTTCCTCTTTCTACTTCTTAGAAAATACAAGCTCAATTTTGCAATGTACCATGATGAAAAAAAGGGGGAAAAAATCTAATGTACGTACAAATGTCTACCAAATTTTTTATAGGTTCTACTAGCATTGGGTACGAGTTACGAGCTGGTTGAAAATCTTCATGATATAGGACATTGGAAGTCATTTAATAATGGAATACGAAGTATTGATCTTGCTGTCCCAGAATCGGAAGCAGAGGTTAGTAAAACGGTAAAACGAAGAAAACAAAACTGGATTTTTATATGACTTATGACACTTAAAATTTGGTATTTCCAACTTTTACATATCTCCTTTATAGGATTTCTGTAACAAAATGTGCAAAACAATATTATGGCAGATTTTTTGTGTGAGGAATTGCGGATTGTCAATTATATGTATGTGTGTTTTTCAGAGGTCAGTGGATGACTGTGCTGTGGTAGAGTTTAGTTTAGAACATCCTCTACTTTATGACAATGCTCAAGTTGTGGTTCCACCCACGGGGAATATGAACAATTTTGCACAAATAGTTAAGAATCTTTTAGAAACTACAACTCCTATTGTGATGTATGGGATAGCAGCGGACTTGTTGTCGAATGAGGTAAAAAAAACAGACTTTTACTTTCTCCTTCCTTTCTTTTGTAAAGTTAATGTAGAATCCTTTCACATGTCCCAAGTCTTAAACTTTTAGACTTTTGGGGCAGGTATACATGAAAAATAATAAGTTCACCTCTTTTGAATGAAAATTCATTGATCCATAACCAAAAACTGAGTTTTGGAGAAACTCAGATTTTTATAGTAAATGGCGTATGTTTTAATTCATATATGTGGTTACTTTTTTTAACAAAGAGAAACGATTCAGCTTTTTTTTTTTTTACTTTTCACTTCTTTTTTTCTCGACATTTTGTATGTACAGTGTACACATAGATAATGGATATTTATTCAAGTTTGATGTTGAACTTTTTTTGCGTGTGTCTATTTTTTTCATAGGATATTCACCAACTACAAATGCTCCGTTCACTTTTACCAACTCTACCAATATTTTTTGTACACATGCCGTCGAATGAAGAAACTTCAGGATTGACGGAAGTAGACAGGAATGAGTATATGAATCACGGATCTCTCAGTTTCACTACAGAACAAGGAGAACGTGCAGGAGGGAGTGGGAAGAAGACAAATGTACCACAAAGACAAGAGAACAAACCAAATCCTGCCATTATTTCGCAACTTATTAGTCTAGGTAAATTTCCATTTATCATTTAAATGGAGCTTTCACCGACCATATAAAATGTGTGTGTTATGTACAATAGGGTGCTTCATTTTGAGCAAATGTTCGAAAAGTCAATGGGCCATTGTCTCAAATGAAAGACCTACCTATGTAGGTATTACCTGTAAAATATTTAGGAATTCCGTTTTGAATTGGGTACGCG
>JAQGBH010001789.1:0-29178 GCA_034698265.1 Sminthurinus aureus
CCAAAAGTCGTATTCAGGAATTTGTTTATTGTTTATAAAATACGACAAAAGTCGTATCCAGGGGAGAAAAGGTTAAGTGTACAGGTAGGCAAGATAGGGTAATGAAATCCAAATTCAAGCGAAGCAGATTGAAGATTATATAAAAGGTTTTTTTTTCACTCTTTTGTATGCATTATGCTCATTATTCCTCATGTATGTACCGTGATGAGTTGGGAAGACCACGGATTGATAATTTAGAAGAACGAATGAATAGATATACATATATACATGTAGAGGGATACAATGAGAGAGACAAAACGTTTATTTTAAATATAAAAATTATATAGATATTTACAAAGCTTATGTGTCGTTTTATACCTTTGTGAAAGAAGAAGGAAGGAAGGTAGGTAGATAGAGAGGCGGCTTCTAGTAATGAATTGATAGATAATGTATAGGAAGACTCCAGTTGTGCATTTCAACTGTGAAAGGAGATGTATTGTACATGGAAATACTTGTGGATAACAATATAAATAATAACACTAAAGTTATTATTAGCTGAGGTAGACTTACACAAACGGAGAGAGAACTACATCTACAAATACAAAATTTGTTCAGTGAGTTTCTTATATTTAGCTTAAGCAAATTTACCATGATATTTATATGTACGGTTATACATATGTACATAGATGTTGTGTTGATGAAATAATATAAGTTACGATGTAATACGAATATAGATAGAAAAGTCTTTTATATTGTTTAAAGACGGTAAAGGATTGTACTTCTCGGTCTCCTTCTGTTCATTTGCATATGGTACCCGCGCCGTGAAAAAAAAAGAGTTGTCGGTGTGGAGAATAGGTTATTTAAGTAATAAAGATTGAGGTAGCGAGTGAGACAGTGAAAGAGAGAGAGAAAGAAAGAAAGAAAAAGAAAAGCCCCCCTTGACTTAATAGAGAAAGAAAGAGAGTCAGCGTATCATTTGAAAATGAAGGATTTAATGATGACGGCGCCTGAAATTAGCCCAAGGCTTCTTCTTTTTCTTCCTTTTCTAACTCTCCATCTCCTTAATAAAGGTAATTCTTGATGTCCCTTTCATTGTCCATCTGATCGTAACGAGTTTTTTGTCCAGACGATTATCAATAGAAAATTATGAGGAATATCAGTTTACTACATCATGAGTAAATACCATAGAATGTTACGTATATTATAACGTATCTCATAAGCAGAAAGTAAATATGAAGTCTGGACTGATCTCTTGAATTTTTAGAGTTGTTTCATGAAACCTTGGTGACATACTTTTTTTTGTCAAAACCCTGTATCTATTTCATTGTGTTGTGAAACGCTGTAGAATAGATAGTCTTTTCCTAAAAACCAAATCCTTGTTGCATTTTTATAATCTTTTGGTAAAGGACCAATCTTGATTGATTGATTATTTGATTGAAAATGCATAGAAAGACAAAGATCTTTTGATTTATGGTTATTAGCAGGTGAATTATACATATAGTAACCTATTGTTATAATACGTGTACAATGTTGTGTATAGTGTCCGACTAAAATTTGATAAAGTCCGTTCAAAAAATCGTATCGGACCTTTCTTTGAGTTGAAGATGTCGTTTTATTTTCACAAAAACGTAGTATTTTGAACTTTGAAGCTGTTAATAAATCCGTTTGTAGACGATATTGAAGTTTTTATTCTGATGAACGAGAATCACACTATGGATTGGATTAAAATTTGTTATTATATTTCCATTATCTCCATGATTCAAAATAGTCTCATCACTCATCACATACGAAACAAATCTAAACTTGTACAGGAAAAGAAATCGGAAAGGACCAACAACGCTATCAATTCATTTGAGGAACTATTGTAAATGAGCATACTATGTAATAAAAATAAAGAATACAACATTCTACTTACATGCTTTATGAGTTATGAGTATTTAGAGTACATGATAACAAATGGTATGGACAAGTAGTATTTAGATCGGCGTGTACACAAAACACAGCGGTTCAAGATAAAATCTCTAGTCTATAGTACATGATGTATACTTTACCACCTCTATAAAATACATATACACCTAATCTTTTGTGTTTAAAGCTCTCTTCTCTTGATTTACGATAAGGATTTTGATTTGAAGTACATTTACATTGTTAGTTGTTCTAGTTAATTATTTTTGAATTGGTTAATTTTGTTCTTATTATTTCTATTTTGCACAAGACACAAGATATGATCCTGTTTCATGTTTCATTGATTTTTATTAAGGGGAGATGATGTCAGTCATTTTTCATTTGGTTCAGATTTCAGATCAAGGATAGGTATTCTGAATCCGATAGATATATTATTATACTTGTAGGGAGAAAACACTAATGACTAGTTCGTAGCTGAAAGCATATTGAATGCGTTGAGAAATACAGTGTAGATTGTAGCACGTGTGAAGTTTTACACGGAGCACGGAGGTAAACTTTATAGCATTATTATTATTATTAAGAGTGTTGGTTTTCTTTGTATTATTAATATTATTCTTGTATCTTGTATCTGATAAACATTGATGACGAGTGATCCTTAGCTGTTTTGTATTTTGTATTGATATGTACGTCATTATTTTTTTGTACTTTGAAATATAATGAATTTAAATGTTCTCTTGTTGTTATTTTATTTCACAATCCCTGTATTCTTCATAAAATAATAGATTATAGGCTTAACATGTCGTATTCCAAAGACAAACTATACTTCCAGCGAATACAAATATTTTTTAAAAAGAAGTATGAACTGTTAACTGTTACTGTCAAAGTGATGTCAGATATTACTACAACTACAATTATCGGGTGCATAATATATGTAGGTTTGGAAGACGTTTTATTTCACCAGTTTTCTAGTCGTCATGTTTCTACAGTACATAATTTAGAGTTTAAAATTTAAAAGTTGATTTGAATGATTGCCTGTAGTTTCAAAGAATCTTTGAGAAAAAGAAAGGAAGCGACCAATTTGTTACCTACCTATTTTTTAGCCTTCATCTTTACAGATATTCACATGTAGAAGATCGACGGCATATGTATATGTACGCATAAATGTGTGTAAATGAGAGAGAGAGAGAGTAATTAATTTAGTCTCATTAAGCCCAAATATAGGAAATCGAATATGAAAATCGTGTTGTAAAAGACCTTGTAACATCTCTACTGTCTCGCTTTCCTCCACACATTTCTTTCTACTACCTGCTAATCATCATGGAATTGTAGGTATACTGTGTGATTTCATTACGTAATAAATATTTGGGCACTATACAGAATACAGGCAGTAGTAGTCCTTAGATGAGAAGCGCAGCTACGTATAATATGTAGAATGTAGACATCAATAATTCAACAATAGCCATCATCAGCTCAACATGTACACAAGTAGTAGTCCTTAATAGGATGTGCTTAGTTGTCAAAGTTGTGTAATTTTTCATACAAATGTTGTCTTTCACTTGAACTTGAACATGAGCACAAGCCATACCCATGCATATGGATGTTCTGAATGTTTTTATTTTATTTGAATTCCTTTACTATGTTTTTATTTGTCTATTTACATTTACAGGTACGAATTTGCACTGTCCCGTGGTTTCTTATACGGATGAACGAAAGGAGAAATCTTGCCAATCCGCTGCTGCAACCTCATAACGCAATCAGCAATTTCATACAGTAAATCCTCTGATTATAAATTTCGAAATTAACATGTCAAAGAACACAACAAATAACAAAAAAACATTACCCAAAAAGTCCAACGTATAAATATATCAATATATCGTCCCATCAAGTATTAAATAGTGTTTTAAGTCGTTTAAACTAAGTGAAAATTAAGAAATATCCAGTGATTTGATTTGTAGTTACATATTTTGTACAATTCTATACCTAGAAGTAATTTTGAATGACAACAGTGTAGAATGAATAAAAAAATATATTCGATGAGTAAATAGGACTACCAAAATAATACCTGTAGGTAAGAAATAGATATTCTTTTTGTCCTATAAATAAATACTTTTTATTTTTCAATTTTTAGTTTTTAGTGGTATGTATTTTAAACCAAGAATTCTATACGAATACACTGCATGTAACGATAAACTGATGAATTACACGACGTGCAACAAAAGATTCACAATATGAATCTTTTGTCATGTCTTGTCATACAACGATAATAATAACAGCTCGTAGAATAATAAAATTGTAAATGACATTTTCTATTTGTCTTAGCGACAATAACTCTTACAGAACAAAAATATACTATACAATACAATAAATAGCACTATGAGTAGAGTATGATGTATGGTGATGTTCAATGAATATTGTTCATTTTATGATATGGTAAAGTCTGATCTTGAAAATATAATATACTTTGAATATGAACTTTAAATATTTAATCAAACAAGTCAGCATGTGGATAAGACTTACATAGAGGATAGCGATGTATAATCAATATAGCGAGAAAATCATAAAAGAATAAACTACATTTTGTACCATTTCTCGAGCATATTATAGCTACCCGTTTGTCTGTACATAAGTAAGTAGGATTATGATTTTATTTACATGTACCTATACTCTTTAATAGAATTTTATTTTATTTTTTCTGACAAAATTAAGAGGCTGAAGTGACCTGAATGAAAAATGGAAAATGTTGCTAATAGTTTTATGAAAGGTACAGAGACTGTAAAATACAAAGTTAATTCATTTCGCTATATTATATTAAACCATGTATAACAATAATATATTATAGTTAGAAAATCATCTAAAAAAAAAAGAATGGGTCTCTTAGTCATTATTCTGATCATAACAGTTGTTCTGTTGATTGAGTGTTGAGTGTTTATAGGCTGAAAATTAATTCAGTACCCACAAATGTTTTTTTTGTGTCGATTTTACAAGTGTATACAAGCATTAAAACTACTGTAATCATGTATAATTAAAATGTACAAGATATTAATTATTTACTTTATAATTTTGCCCCAGTTAATTCAATGAATTTATTACTTGATGAAAAGAATTATTATCATTGTATATTATGTATTTTTTATTAGTATCTCGTATCGTTGATATTTTTTATTGCTGGTACAATTCATGTGAATTTAATTGTCCTTTTTATTCATGGTACAGTATATATTTAAAAAGGTACTGCTAGAATCAATATGAAGTGTAAAATATGATTACAAAGATATTTATTCTTCATCACTTGTCAACGGAAATTCATGAGAATCAAGATCTGAATGTCTATATATTATTATTGAATATTGTCATATTCCTACTGGATCGCAGTGTATGTATGTCCAACCAAATTTATTTATTATAATATAAAATAATATAATAATGTATAATGTATCTATAAAATATAGCTGAGCCGCACGCAGAACGGTTGCTAGTGTTTAGTTTAGTCTTAATTAAGTTTCTCCTTTATTTTAAATGTAACGTCTTCAGTCTTCAGTGATTCCCAAGTTTTTTACAATATCATAAGACGTATTTTCACCTAACGATATATATATATGTTTAACAAAAAATAATGAATGTAGCAACTAAAATTGTAAAATTTTTTAGTAAAATGTCGTTTTTCAAATTTTGATTTATTTATACGTAATATTATAATAATGTGTTATCTATACATCGACATTATCTTACTTTGTTAAAATAATACAAAGAAAGTTTTTGAAATAAAGTTTTACATACGTTGGTACGAGGGAAAATAACATTTTAAAATTCATGTAGTTTTACATAATTTTATCTTTGGCTTGGGCAGAAATGTTTCCATTGTTCATTGATGCTTCATACTTCATACACATGTTTTGTTTACATGTATACAGGTACATATTAAGAAACGAAGATGTTTTTTTATTCACCTTGCACTTTGCAGTTTTGACGGATTCGGATATTTGATATTTTTTTTAGTACCACATGGGAGGATCATCCGATTTTTGGCGTAGCAGTTCACACAGAAAAGAGACCACATTCATATGTACAATGTAAGGACTGGAGATGAACATTTTCTCGACCTTCCTCTGTCATGTTCTCTGGCGTCTTCATTATTATCAGACACTTCATCTTGCTTCTCATTTCTAACTTTTAAATACGTTCATGTGCAATTACACCTATATGTGTAGTATCCTGTGTCCATCTTCATACTTCATACAGCAAGTAGCAAGTAAGTGTAAGGGACTGTGTTTTTGTGTGTGCTTGTCTAAAAGTTTAAATGTAATGAGAATAAGATGTTATAATGGTTAATGTGTAGAATGCAAAGTAATGATAAAATGTTGGATTATGTAAAGACATTAGGCAAGTTTCAACTGCAAATGTACATTTCTTTCAAAGTCATTTGCACTTGTCTCAAATCCTTTAGTCTTGTTTGGTGATGTTGTTCATATTATTATTATGTATTATGTATGTATTATGTCAGATGCATGATGTATGTAGAATGTAGTATGCAGTAGACATTTGTTAGTAAAATTGCCCAGTATGGACTCATTGCTTCATGTTTCATTGCCCAGAATTTTGAATCTTAAACTAAGTACACAGTTGATGGTTTGTTGGTGTCGTCATTCACTCGTCTTGCTCCTCTTTCCTCTTCTTCTTTTCATTTGCACAGTCTAGAGTCTAAACAGTCCTTGAGAGAGTCTGTAAATAATGACTCCCATTGGTTGTAATTCCTGAAGAAGGTGTAACAATTTCTTATTGCAATGTAATCTCAATCTCCTCTTCCTATCCTCATAAATTATTGTATGAGTTGTTGAGAGCTACAAATAGTCTTTCAATCATATCTACTTCATCCTTCACCCTTCATAGCTATGCTTGGCTTGTACCTTGTATATTTTTATCTGTGTGTATATGTGCGTGTGTTTATGTGTATGCGTATGCGGGAGCGAGGAAAGGGATGAGAGAGACACTTTAAAAATTCTGGGCCATGTATCTACAAAATATACAGATTACATGCAGATACATGTGCATCACAGATCACAGAGAACATGTCTGATGCAATAATAAGTCATCTGGATCTATAACTATGAGGATTAGGCTTTTAACAAGTCATTCAGATCCAAAATGTATTTTTATTATCTTTTCTATTTTATGCACTGATTCTTATTGGACACTTTACATTTTCTCTCCCTCACTACAACAAAGTTTAAGTTTTGTCCGTTTATTTATGCTATTTCTTCACGCGTTATATATTACATATTACGCATCACGGTTCTAGTTCGGTTTCCTTCTGCTCACAGAAGATAGATTCGTCTTATATTACGTTGATAAATTCTGCGTAGAACCTAGAACAAATTACGACCATAATATAGCCGTTGTGAATCGGCTACATCGGGTATGATCCATTACTCATTACCCATGCATCCCTTAATCCTATCTAAACACATTCACTCTAAACTATTCATCTAACATTTTCACAAGTTACAGCTCTCCCAACTGGTAATCTGGATCTGTTTATTTTGTATTGCTACTTTAACGATGCTTATTGATTTTGTGGAAAAAAACATCCTAAAATTGACTTGTACTTCCATTTTGATTTAGATTCAGTATTGAGTACTCAATGGTGAATATGAAGTGGAGTGAAGTATACGCATTTGACCATGTATTTATAAGCAGGAGTAACATCTTAGATATATTATATATATATCTGTGGATTGTGGATAGACTTCCGGCAAAAGTTTATTTACACTGCCCCAAACTGATGCTTTTGCACATTATTTTTATCCCATGATAATACGTCGAACGTCGAGTCACTCTACTTTTACTCTCTAGTTTTGGTTGTGGTTTACTATGTATTATGTATCACTTTTCCTGCACTTGTCTTTGGCTTTATTTTTTCTTTCTGATTCTGAGACTACGACTACAAATACAAATACGACTACGACTATCTGTATGCAGTATGCATATGGGAAATAAAAATGTCAATAGAAGTGGGTGAAGAAGAAGAATAGTGGAGAAATAGTCTGTGGAGGTTTAGAAAGGTAAAAATGACTATCTGTAGGGTCTCAACTCTCGACTCTCCACTCTCAGCTCAATGAATGCCTTTTCTGAATTTTGTGGGCTACTTGTTGATTGTTGGTACTTAGAAGCGTCTTTTTATGTTTTTTCCCCTCTGTATTAACTTTTTTCCGTGTGGCCACAAAGTAACATAACATACAGACCGATTGAAATTTCCTACCAACCTGCAATAATATCTACCTCACATGTCCACATTTTCCATTTTCCATTTTTCATAGCCCAACAAAAATGTTGTAAATTGTAAATTGTAAAGAGCTTGAAAATATGATATGTACTAAAAACTAAAACACGAGAGGAGATGAGATGGATGATTGATGATTGATGTTAATGTGGAAATTGGTAATTGGTAATTCTAATTCTAAATATTGGTAAGAAAAGTATAATTTTATTTTTCAACAGTCAATTTCTACTTTTGATCCTTCCGTCATCTGAACTATTACATCTACACATCTACATACATATGATAGTTGTGTGTAATTTATAATGTTGTTGGAAAAGCATAATCCGTGATCCATAGGTCACGCTAGACACTAGACACTAGATACTAGACGCTAGACAGGTGGGTATCTTTTACATTGTTGTGACTGGACATTGGATTATTGCAATAATCATTCCTACACATGACACAGGTCTCCTTCTGAAGCTGAAAAGAACAGAACAGAACTGAGCACGCACAGTACAGTGAAAAGTGACTAGTGACTAGTGTGTGGTGTTCAACGTAAAACGGCAAGAGGAGAGGTAGTCAAAGGGTAGGATAGAAGTCATAACTCGTAGCATGACATGGCAAGTACAAGTACAAGCACACAAGACACATGATACACGTAACATTTCAACCATCCCACAGATCATGTTTCTCTTTTAATACTCATCATTATAGTACAAGTTGAGAGAATTATGACGACTAAAACTTTTTAGTATTTTTATACGACACTTGTATTCAGTATTCAATATTCAGTATGCACAATGTACACTCATAAACTCACTTGAAAATGTCGTGTTTTTTTCTCCTTTATATTTTGTACTATCTCCTTTGAACTGCTTACTATTCACTGTTCACATAATATTTGATTATGCAATACCCCTTGTACTTTGTACAATGTACAATGTACATTCCTCCTTACAATTTACAATACGAGTCAAGAAGCAAACATAAACATTGAACATAGTCCAGACTATAAACATGAACCTTTCGTTCTCCATGTTGCTTTTCATTTTAGCTTTTAGTTTTTAGTTATTACATGTTCTCATCATCATGTGTAATATGTAATGGTGTTGTTCCCTAGTATCTAGTAGTACCTAGTAATATTTAATAGTGGTCAATTTAAAAATTTCGCATGAAAATGAACATTATAGCTTTGCGTATAGCGTATGTGTACAATGCACAATGTACAGTATACATGGATTTATATTTGTTCTATCTACTTGTCTATTTTATATCAGAATCCATGAAACATGAACTAAATCTCATCATCCTTATTATTATTTTCATTGTATGTTGTAGAAGTTGGGATCAAATCAAATTAAAATTAAATACTCTGCCCCATGTGAAAACCACAAAGAGATTTCAATTAGGAAACAAATCTTCAGTTTTATTCACACAGCTGTAAAGTGTAAAGAAGAAAATTAAAACAAGTAAACTAGAGAGAGAGAGAGAGAGAGAGAGAGAGAAACAGAGAGTTCTAATCTGGCGAAAGATGTGTATGAAATTTGTTCTTCTCCTCATGTTCTCGTTATTGTTACAAGTTACAAAGTACCAAAATATCAAAGTATGAGGGAAAATCCAGTTTATTTTCTACCGAGTTTCATAATAATTTTGCGCGGATCATCTTTCTACGTTCTGCGTTCTGCGTGTGTACATTTGTATGCATGCATGGATTTGAGATTTGAGATTTGTGGAACGGTATTTCACTTTCCCATTTTTACACATTCTTCTCACCATGTTGACCCGAGAGAGCAGAGGATTTATGTCTGTAGTTTGTAGACATATTATTATATAATGTACTTAATGCTTCGAGTTTAGAGTTTAGAGTTTAGACCAAGGAAAAGACATAATGGAAAAAATGTAAATAGAGAATGAGATTGCATGGATTGCATGGTAAATAAAATTGAGTGAAAAATATATACATCAAGTATTAAGTATTTTCTATGACTACTTTCCTACCAAAGTGAAAATATACACAATACACAAAAACACACGTATGGTTCACTCCGCAAAACTCGTACTCTTACTCAAAAGTAAAGATACCTGATTCTTCTTATTTCGTATTTTTCAGCATACAGTAGACAGTAGAGAAGAGAGTGTGTGAGTGGCTGATGTATGGAGTGTGGAGTATGGTGTATGGATAGTAAGATAGAAGTAGGGAGATTTGTCTAGATTCTAGATTCTAGATGGATAGATCCTAATGGTACTTTTGCATGTTTCATTAGTCAGTTGTTTTCTCACGGCCAGTCCCAAAAAAACCAAAGAAGAAAACCACCACACACTACTTTGTACTTCAATCTAGAATCTAGAATCTAGGCATCAAGACCATAGATACACATGTAAAATCCCTCCATCTACCATACAGTTATATATATAGGTATACATATAGATTATAGATATATAAATATATAAACTTTTAACCAAACCAAAAATTTTAAGACAAGCGGCAAACGTCTACAGAATTATCTAGATGAGATGGAATCGGATGAAATGAGCTGAGCTGAGTTGAGTTGAGATGAGAGAATTGCAGAACAAATACAATTTGCCAGAACAAAATCAAAATTGAATCAAGGACCAGCAAAAGTGCCTAGTGTCTAATGTCTAGTGTAGAACGTAGATTGTGAAACAAAGTCCAAATCTCATCTTGTTCTTTATTCTTTACAAGTTGAACAACACTACTTCTGTACTGAACTTGGGTGATTAGGCAAGAGTGTTTGTTGTTTGGTGTAAATATTTTCATTATTTCAGTGTCATTCTTACAGAATCCTTACAGAAATGCGAAATTACATGATGATGATAATAATAATGGTGATTTTTCATATAAAATGGAATGAAAATGAGCAGTATTTTTTCTTGCAATAAATTATATAATCCAAAATAAATAAACAAATAATCAAGAAATTATTACACAAAAAAATTTCTCACATGTACACTTGTATAACAATCACACAGTCAAAGCTCAAGGTTTCTAGTTTCTACTTTCTGTACTCATACGTGTAAATTTGTCAAGTAAATGGTAAATGCTAGCAAATGGCAAAGAGTAAAGTGTAATTGTGCTCGCACAAGTGCGAAGATTCTAAGACAAATAACAAATAATGCAAGGAAAAAAGACTATAAATGTGTAATAGTTGACGAGGTACTGGTTTCTTGTTTTCATGTTTAAGGACAGGCAAAGCCACATCCAAATCCAAAGCCAGAGACAGAGACGGAGAAGCATGAGACGAGTGAAAAGTAAAAGACTATAAACTATGATGATTTACCTACCTCTTTCTTGAGGCTTGAGCATTTGGTATTTGATTACTTTACTCTTTACTCTTGACTCTACTTGATGTTACTTTGATTCGCATTTTAAGAAAAAGATAAAAGATTCTTCGTCATTTTTGATGGTGGAAAAAAGTCGTGTCATGTACCATTTTCTCGAAGTCGTCGTCGTCGTCGTAGTCGTACAAGTTCCTCTGTCTCTCTCTCTCTCTCTCTGTGCCTTTTTCATCCCGTCTATCTCTTATATTTAATCGGAGCCCTCGTAGTCATAGTCTTCTTCGTCTCCTGATTCTTGATTCTTGATGAGTTTCTCAGTTTTGGTTTGATTTAGTTTGTCCATGCGAAGCATTTGAGAGCAGGGATTTGCATTAACTGTGACCAATTGTGTTTTAATCGATGATTCGCTGTTTTCAAAGTTCAATATCAGGCGGGCCATCGTTGTCGTCTTGGTCTTCGTCTACTTTTTCGTCATCATTATCATTATCATCATCATATCATACTATTGCAGGACATTACAAGCTACAATCTACAAACTACAAAGTACAAACATTGTGTAATATGCATATATTTGTACTGAAAACGAGCGAGAATGAGGCAAAGCCCATCCACGGTCTTCGACATTTAAGTATCTGTATTCTACATTATACTTTAGACCCAAACTCCACTACGAGACTTGAACATGACCAATATTATTATCTTTTCTGCCTCTATTCATTTGAGTACAAATATAATATGTACAGCCTGTAGTTGGCTTTATATGATAAATTCTGTACTGTGCTGTAAAACAAGAGCAACCAACAACCAACAACCAACTCGTATGATGTTCAATGCTCAGTTGCACAATGCTCAATTTTTACCTCAATTTTTTTTATTAGTTTTACTTTAGAATCGGTGCGATGCTACGCATAAATTACATTGAAAATCAAGACATTGGTTCATGCAGAGCACAAACACTTGCACACATATGTACATGAAATCTTGATGCCTAGATGCCAAGATGCCTTGATGGTTGATGCTTGATGATATACTTTCCAATCCCTGGAATTCCCATTTGAGTTTGAATTTTCACAATTTGTTCACTATTTACATTGAATATTGAGTATTGAGTAAAGTAAAATAAAGGGACTACGAGCTACGAGCATGACATGCATGAGTAAACTCTCCGTCACTGATTTTTCTGGACGACACGGAAATTAATAAGAGACAAAGAGAGAAACAGTCTCATTCTCTTCCTCAAGTACTCAGGTACACAAGACACAAGTCATAATGCAATAGCAACATCAACATGAACATTACGTATTACATGAACGTGAATTCAAAAAGTCTCGTCTAGTCTACTATTCCCTGTACACTTTACACTATACACTATACAGTGTACAGTGTACAGTGTCCAATGTACATTATGAAATCAAACTGTTTCAATTTTCTCGGAAAAAGTTGTAGGGATGACGAAATTTTTGTACATTTCAAAGTAAAAAACAAAGCCAACAACCCAATATCAACATTTTGTACACTATCTTTGAATACTAATTAAGAATGTTGAACTTTTAACGTCAATCAAGGATTAAGTTGGTCGCAGAAAATACGACAAACAACAAACAACAAAGGACAATTGAAATACAATAACAGTAATTTTATTACAGTAAGAAAAATATGAAATTTATCTACAAATTTACTCAACTTTTGGTCATAATTTTTCAAGACTTTTAGCTCAAAGTTGTTACAACAAAAGATGTTTCACTATCCATTGTAATACGTAAATTTGACATTATTGTAGAAACTAGAAATAAAAGATGTATAAACGATTATTTGGATTGAAAACTAAACTAAACGAGTGCAGACGATTGCACTTTGTCTGTTTGCATTGCTATTTTAACTGTATCACTTTGTACTTTGTACCTATATTTAGTGACTCTGTAAGACGTAAGAAGAGGAGACAGTTTTTCAATATCTGTCTGTTGTCTGTTGTGAGAAGTCATGATGATATGTATACGATCACAACATTTTCACAGCTCACAGCTTTATCTGTGTATAGTATATATCTGTGGACGAGGTGGATTGGATTGGATTGAAAATCAGACAGAGAAAGAGAGAGAGTTAAACAAACTCGGTTCATTCATGTGTAAAAGTGCTCACGTTCAAGTCTCAAGACTCAAGACAACCCGGAGAAGGAGAAAGAGAAGGAGAAGAAGGAACAAAAAAAAATCTTCCTGGTTTTTGCCTCCATGTATTTTTCCTCAATAAATACGCATGTACATGCATAAATACTATATATAGCTTGAATAAAATGTATAACATTGATTATACATATAGCACAATACTAATATAGTTTACTACTCTCAATGCTCAATGCTCAATGTTTAATGTTCAATGCTCAAAATTCAAAACATTGGAGGTTGGAGTTTTCCATACACACGTTTCAAGTTTGAAACTCTGTTCCCAATGGAATTATTATCATCATTATTATTACTATTATTATTGTTATTTTTTTCCTTCGCGGTTACATTATACATACGAATATACACGCAACTCACAATCAGATGCATTTGAACATACATATTATTCACTAAACTAACGTGCAAGCTCATGGAGCTCTATTTGAATATGTACATATACTTTGTCATTTATGTAAACTTTTGTGTCTCATCGTGTTCCTTACCCTCATTTTTTTCATCACACAGGCTTGAAATAAGATGAAATTCATCAATTCTTTATTCGTATTTGTAAATTGTGTGCCCGTGATTTGATGTGTATTTGTTCAACATTCAACAATCATGTACATGTGTACATGTGTACTTTCTATCCGCTCAAGACTCAAAATCCCATAAGTACTAAACTACATAATGTAGGATCTAGAATATAGACACTCGGCACTAGAAATAGTTATATACTGTACGGCAGATAGTAAAGGAAATGTTGGATGTTGGATGCTTTCTTGTCAAATCAGAAGAACCACACCACACGAAGATACGTGCATCCAACAAATTCTAAATTCTTGTTCTACAGATTTCATATTAGATTCTAGATTCCTACAAAGAGGTAAAATCATGTTCATGTTCATGAGAATCGGAATTGGAATGAGAATGACAATGACAGTGCCAATCTGAGGGAGTGACAATCAGACGACAAAATTTACAATGTACACAATACAGCGAGGACACGTCCAACGTGGAACGTAGAGTTTAGAGTTCAGTACTTGAATTTGTAGGTATTTGTATTTGTGTGTGTGTGCACATGTGAGCGAGTGGAGTAATTGTAGCAAAACGAAAGAGAGTGAGTGAGTGAGCGAGGGAGAGAAAGAGCATATTGACATGCATGCTCATCCCTTTTGTCATGTTCTCATCTATCGTAATCGTAATCGTATTTGTAGATCGTCAGGTAGAACAGATAGAGAGAAAGAGGTACATGACGGAAAGAGGAGACGAAGAGTAAGCACAACCATCAAGAATCGAGAATCAAGATGTACCTACACTCAAGTGTGGTGTGATGTGTTTGTGGGTACCATACACAAAGAATTAACTTGAAACTTCAAGTCAAGTCATAGTCAGTAATCCACCGGCGTTTGTTTTTTTTGCCCGATTCACCGGTGACAGTTCGATGACACATCATCATCACTACAAACTACAAACTACACAATATAGACTATAGATATTACACAAACTTCGACAATCGACGTTGTCATTGTACACTGTAGTTTGTACGTAGCTGTAGCAATCGCAATTTTTATTTTATATTATGCACTTGAGATTTTCTGCAGCAATTTACAGTTCACATGCTTAAACACACAAAGTTACACATTACCCATTACCCATTACTCATACACTGTACACTGCACAGTGTACACATGTATCTAATATATATTAGTCTGTAGTCTATTTACCTATCAAACAGCAACTATCAACCATCAACTATAAGGAAAAAGGAAAAGCCTCAATATAAGAAGAATTTTATCTGTAAATGAAGAAGAACATTGAAGACTGAAGATGAACGTCAATAAAAGCACTTAGGTACTTTGTACTTTCTTTCCCATATTAAACGTATGTGTTATGTTGTGTTTGACGTATGAACATTGAACATCATAACATTTTCATCATGTACAATATTACATAATAAAATAATCTATGATATCATTACAGTCATTTTATGTCCTGAACAAAATAATGATGACAATATCGTGAATGATGAATGCTGACAAGAGACACAAGAGTGATGAAAAGTCACGAAGTCTACAAATGTCATATCTTACAATCATGTTTGTATTTCTGTCTACTATGCAAGATTTATAATCAAGGACATGTGTACAAAATCATATTAGTATCATGAATCATGATAACTTTTCTAGAATCTAGAGTCTAGAATTCAAAACTAAAAATTGAGAAAAGATATCGTTTAAAAGAGTGAATTTCTAAAATATTTTTAGGTAAAATAATATACATTTTCAACCCATTCTTTTGACGCACAAAAATAATCAAAATGGAAGTATTAAAGAACAAGGGGAAATGTGTAATGGTAAAAGATGTACAATGTACCATCTACACTTTATGCATGGGTCAGTCCATTCCATTCTTCCACCAATCTACAAGATGAAACAGATTACAGATAAGGTGACGATTTTAAACTTTCAATAGACCATAGTCAATGCAGATAGGATACATGACATTGTAAAACGGAATGAATTTAATATGTGGTCAACGCCAGGTTACATGCTTTTACACCTAAATTCATGCATAAAGATTAAAGATGCACCAAGTTTAGCTTGTATGTTTACTTCTTATACTCAAGACTCAAGACTCAAAGCCAAAGAGTCAAGATTCAAAACTCTAGAGTAAGACCGCTACACATTGTTTTGCATTTTATATCTAAAGATACAATTATTGATACAGGTAGTAGAAAGGAAATTCAGATAGATTTCCAAATAGATAGTCAGTTAGATTATCCATCCATCCATCCATCCATCTATCTACAATCTCCAACTAATCTAAATACATACACACATTGACTTCCTCTTTTGTTGCTGTGCTCAACAAACATTTTTACTAAATGCGTGTATCAACTATCAACTACAAACTACAGCGATTGACGATTGGCAATAATTGGCAATCGTATCAAAACGGTGTCTGCATTTTGTATTGTGTATTGTGTAACTATTTCTATTTTGCTTTCTTTCTTCTATCCATCTATCTATCTATCGGTTCCTCTCGTTCCTCGTTCCGTCTATCCATTCGTCCATTCATCGGCTTTCCGCTTGCTATACTTTACAATTTACAACTTACAATATTCAAAGATTATTCTAGTCTTACAAATTGCCAAATCACGATCCAATTTCATCAAATTTAGACTTTATCTCCGCTGAACATTCAATATGCAAGATTCAAGATTCAAGATGATTTAACGTATCGTTAAACCGATTCAAAATTCAAATGAGGAGCAAAAAGGAGGAAGCCGTTCCGTTCTTGTTTGTTGTATTCACAAAGCACAAAGCATTTTACTTATAGAAATTTTTCAACTATAAAGGATGCGGCTCAAGGTTGAAATCAGACTCGAACAAATTTTAAACTCTTTTACATTGTACGTTGTAAACTCGTTTAAATTTTCGGCTGAGTTTTCAAAATTTTAATTAGTCCAATTTGTCACTTGATTGAATTTATTAGTCAATTTTCAAATTTTATGTCTAAATTTCTGACATTGAGTGCATGTCTCATATTTATCATGTATCATGTATTATCTCAAATTTTTTGTTGTTCCCGGTATAAATAACGACTGATAGGTGAGAGGTGTTTTATTGAAAATTGAATGTTGAGCATTGAACATGAGAATTGTATTTAGTACTAACTTGTTAGTATCAAGTACGAAGTATCGAGTGTGGAGATTATTGGATTTGAGTGTGTAAAGGAAGAAAGTCTTTTGACTTTCCGATATTATAGAGCGATAAAAATTATGCTTGCATTACGTGAAGGTGAAGTTGAATGGTGAATATTGAAAAATAACAATGATAGCTACGTAATCTTCACTTGAACATCACGAACCACCACATTTTATCCAATATATTTTACTAGATATTCTTCCTTTTCCTCACAGTATAAAACATAAACAATCATGTCCAATATCAATATGTTCAGTCCACACCAAACGAGCTAACAGCCAGCCAGTCATTTGAAGGTATAAGTATGAAATCATTCAAGTCCACACACATCTTCATACTTCATAGTGATACGAGAGAATAATAATAATGATGGGGATGGTGATGGCAATGTCGATGGAGATGGAAGATCATCATCATGTTTTTCGGCAACAGAAGAAGAAGAAGAACGGAAGAAAACCAAGAGAATGAGCAGACGAAGACCAAAACCAAGAAGAAATAGAAGAAGATGAAGAAGATTGTACCATGATAAAAAATCAAATGAAATCATAAAAATTATATGATAATTTCCTTCAAATTGAATATGTGCTCAATTTGACTGACTGTTCAACCTACGTTTTAAGTTTTTAATGGACTCTGGACTTCGTTTAGATTATTATTATGGTGTGTAGTGTGGAAGTGTAATATACATCATGTTTATGCCATTCTCTTCACCAGACACAAGACACAAGAGCACATACATAAGAAACATCTACATCTATACATGTATTATGTATTGTGTACAATGTATATGCAAGTGTATTAGATAGCTCCAGTCTCTGTCCATCTTTCTATCACTCTAGATACTAGATACTAGATACTAGATATACACACATACACACGAATTTCGATGAGTTTTCTGAATCTGAATTCTCCTTCAGTATTTGGTTCGTTTTTTTCCTTGTTTCGCCTCTACATTTTTTGTATCAATTATTTTTTTTTTGTTTACTCCAACTACATATTCAACTAGAGTCATCGTCATCTTATTTCTTCGATGATGTATAGCAAAATGTATACTTATAACTTATACATTACATGACCAGCAACAATGTGCAACAATGAGAGAGCATATAGAAGAGAAAAGAAGAGATGAGCGGATGGACACGCATGGGTCCAGTCAGCATCATCATATCTTCTCGAATATCTATCTTCTCTAACCAACTAAACAACTGGCAAATACAATTCAATACAATACTGATAACAACACGACAGTAACTGGTATGAAATAATAATCATAATAATCATAATCAATTTTTCCAGACCGAAAGAATTGAAAAATTACTTAAAATGTAAGCAATTTATGCTCTGTGAAGTAACAGCAACAGCAACAACAACAACAGCAATGATAAGTAACAACAATAATAATAATAATATGATGACCAGGGATAAAAGCAACACGTATGTTCGCAAATACTTGTTATTTCTTATTTTCATTTTTCAATTCTTATTTTTCTTTCGTTAATTTAACAAACTCTCGTCCCTGAGAGTGAGTCCTGAGTTTCATCCTCAATCCTCAAGCGTATGTAGTATGTACCGTGTACCGCCATAGGATTTTCCGTTCATCATCAGTCGTCAGTGTTCAATATTCTTTTGAGTCTGATTCATGCGAGCGAATTGAAATATATAACATGTGTGTAGTAATATTGCTGATTCCTAATTCCTAATTCTAATGGATATTTTCCATAGGTACATTTGTATAATGTAAATGTGTAGATACAAGATCCAAGGTACAAGATGAAATGTAACGAGGAGCAAGGCAACACTTTAATTTTCTCCTCGTTCTTCCTTTCTCCTAGTCACATGCATTCTCAATCGTACGATGAACATTGTAGATTGTACATGTGTGAGTTTTAATGTTATGACTTGTGAATTGAAAAGGTAAAAAAATCATAAAAGAGACATAAAAAATTGACCAATCTTGTTTAAACCTGTGAATTCTTTCTTGTACCTTGTGTGCTGTACGTTGTAAGGTTTTACGTACTTGTCTTTAGCAAATGGGTAAGGCTGAATCCGGATTTACATTACGTGTATTCGTCTTTGATACAAAATGTAGCATGTAGAATGTAGACATTTTGAATATGTGGCCTGTAAATTATTTTTCAGAGACCCGAAACGATTCCACTATTTGTTGTGTAACAAATAATAAAAGAGTGAAAGAAATGAGTGCAGGAAAATCCTAGTCAATACACGTGTACTTAAGCATTTCAACTTTATTTACATATAAAAGCTTGAGTTTTTGAGTCGTTAGATTTTTTTATAATACTTTTTTTCAAGTGTAACTTGGTTAAGGATAGTTTTTTCTTCTTTTTTTCACTACAGCATCGTTTAATACAATGAGTCGTGAGCTCTTATAATTTGGTCGCGTGACGAGTAATGGCATAAACAATACATTATTGTTTGAATTATTAGCCACTATTTATTTTTAGTTTTTTACAAGGCAAAAAGCAAGCTTGTGCTACTAGTTAATAGTTTATAATATGTTGATAACATGCTATGTACATTGTACGTTTTGCCCTATTCAGCTATGCATTTTGTAATGATTTTATATTCTGGACAGAAAATAAGCACTAATCAATATCAATAACACAGAGTTTGTTGTACAATTCCAAGTACAATCTTATAAAAATGTCGTGAACTTTTTGATAAAAGTGACATTATTTTTTACTTTTTACTTGGACTCCTTTGAACCTTAGAAAAAAAATTGTATTTTTTTGGTTTTATCTTTGTACAGGTTACGTAACGCGTCAAATTTAAAATACATATCGTAATATTTCATATTTTAAATGTTCAAGTCTTGAGGTTTCAAACATGATACATGATATTATTTAAAATTGTTATGTATTATTACAAACAGTTGTCACATACAACGAGATCACACTTTATTGTGTGACAATAAATCTCAGAATATTATCAGAGTGCACAATACACAATACACTAGTGAGGGTAATTTGACACATCAAAAATTGTGGTTTTCAAATTTCACACGCACTTATCATTTACACAGATTTACTCCTCATTGCGTCTGTTAATAGTGAGTCGCGAGCCGATAAAGTACAAGATGTTTCCAGCTTTTTTATTATGATGCGGAATATATTCATTTTTTGCGGACCATTGGATTCAAATTTACTATGTATCTATTTGGAAAACTGCAAGGTGTAGAATCAGTAGAATATAGAATGTAGAAGTGAGGATGATGAGAACCTGTAGGACGAAAAGTGTTGCGGGAGTAATAAGTATGAAGTATGAGTGCAATGGAGCATTGAGCATCGAGCAATAAGCTTGAAGAAGATCAGGAAAAGAAAATTAGACATTGAAATTGGAACTTAATTTTTTACTTAATGTTGCAAAACCAAAAGTCGCAAAATTATCTTTATTACATCACGATATAATGGAGTTTGATGCATTAGTATTTATGTATATTCCATTACTTTTGCATCTACCATCATTGCGGAATTAGTTTCCCATGCTTTGAATAGTTGCCCACCCTATTTACTCAGCATTATGTACATACCAAAGCCTCGAATAGTTGCCCATGGGTAACTAATTCCGCAATGACGGTATGTACAATACCGGGTAGTGTATATGACTTTTTTTTTACATTATATCATTATTTTTCATGATTTTCTTCAAAAAAGCTTCACATTTTGTCTCAAAAACGGTTCACTGCAACAAAAAACAAAGTTCAAGTATAGAAAATAATTTTTCTACAATTGCACACATATGTAAATCCGTTTTTTTATTTTGGATTTTCTTTGCTCGTACTCATGAAAGTATAAAAAATTGATAACTGATAGTTCCCAATTCAGAGTAGAGGGAATAAAAAAAATATTTGTGGAAAATATTATCGCGTTGAGTGTTGAGTGTTGAGCGCCAGAGAAGTAGGCACTTTTAACTTTTAACCAAGTAATCTAATAGACAGCTCTGCTGTCTCCATGTTAATTATCATGTATTGTATTAGATTCCTCATCTTCATCATAATCATGCCCAGTACCACTTACTTTTGTATTTTGTATACTTGTACTGACTGTGATATTGTTTGTTATTAGGGCAATTACATAACATAGATTTATTATGTGTAAAATCCACTGCCATGTAAAAAATAAAGTAGCCTTTTATACAAATGAAAATGAGATGACAAAGTAACAAGTAACAAAGTTATCAATTAATATGAGACTTTTTTTTTGAAAAAGGGCGACTAAATATAAATATATAAGGAAAATATACTACGTTGTGGATATAATGAATAACTAAAAGTTCATCCAATGACTACAAATGATGAAAACTGGAAAAACAAACAAAATTTCAGCCAGCGTTGTTTTTTATACATTATACATTATCTGTATGTAGGATATAGGACAACGTGATAGAGATTCCTTCATCCAAATTCTATATCCAGTATCCAGCATCCAGTACACATCATAGAGAGAGAGAGGAAAGTAAGGAGAAACCGAGAAGACATTGGATAGAAAAGCGATGTAAAAGATACTACTATATTATAAAAGGAAGACGAATATCTGTATATGTACAATCTAAACTGTACATAGTCCTTGGTTCATAGTACATAGTGCAAATAATGTATATAAATACGTGGAGAAGAAAAAGAAAGCAGTGGAGAAAAAATTTGGCCAAATTTGAGCAAAAAGAATTAGATACAGTCGGTTATTTTTCTTTTTTTTCTCAAGTCTCGAGTCTAGAGTCTCGAGTCGCCGTGCTGTCATAAAACAACACATCTACAGCCTTAAACTGTGCTTCCAGCAAGCTAATGTCCTCTCTCCATTTGAACAACGCCAAACGCCAAACACCAAACACCAAACTCCAAACATAAGAATACAGACACACAAACACACATGCACACATACATCTCAAATCTCTACTCTCGAGTCTCAACCCTACACATTACACATAGTATATTAACAAATAAGGAATAATACGTATGACTAGGTACTTGTTTTAACATGTGGGGAAAAGTAAAGTAAAAAACATCTTTTGTATACATCATAATACATGGACAGTTGCACTTACAAACAAAAAGATTTTACAAACTATAAAGAAAATCAGCACATTTAGAATTTAGATGTTTGTGTGTGTCTGTGCATTTTACTGTTGTAAATTGTATATCTATCCACGATCCGCAATCCACACACAACATTTTGTGTTGCCATTTTCGGTTTTTAGTTTTGGTATCAACTCTCAACCATATGTAGAGTGTAGATACATTTGCACAAGGATTTTCATACTTACATGTGCACTGTGCACAGACAATCGTTGTGTTTTCATTGCACTGTGTCTATATTCTATATTCTATGGCATAATATAGTATGTACAGAAATCCAGAACAAAACTCAACATGAGAATTAAGAAATAAAAACATTGCTTTGCTTTGCTTCTTCTTCTTCTTCTTCTTGTTCATTGGCGTCCCTTTCCTTTATTTTTTAAGTACAGCTTTTCGGCATTTTCATTATTCTCCTTTTTTTACTCATTCATTTTAAAAAGATTGTTGTTCTTTTTTTGTACAAAAAAAAATCATAGCAAAAGTTGAACCGTACATAGATTTTTGCTAATCCTCCCTCTTCGCCTGTCGACTTACATTTTAAGAATTCAGTTGAAAAGAGAAGCTGTATATTTTGTACTGAATGGTATAGTGGGTACTGGGCAAGTACATATTTTGTACATTGTATAATGTTATTTTTAAGTTCTTTGTTTTTGTCTTTTGTCTTCAAAATACTTGAAAATAAACTTTGTTATTATGACACTTGTTATTATGTATTATCTGTAGTTCTTGCATAAAACTGAAATGAATAATGATATGTATCAAAAATCAAAAGTATTAATATTATGAACTATCTATGTTTTTAAATCAGAATATTCTATAATATGATGTTCTGTGTGTTGTAAGTTGTAATGAATTGCATAAAAACCTGTAATTTGTATGTATTTTTACTGTAATATATTTTTGTGCATGTATTTACAAGGTACAATGTATAACAGCTTGATAATATAATATATAAAAGAAACTGCTGCTGTGTCTAGTGTCTAGTACCTAGTATGTATATAGTGTCTATTCAGGTTTGGGATTTTGAGTATGATTGATTTTGAAGAAAAAAAAACTATGCACACTGTACAATCTACAGCATGTAGAATGTAGACATTTGTATTTTGTTTGTGGTAAGTATATGAATGTAGAACTTGGAACTTGGAAGAACAGCAGTAAGTCAGTCATTCCCTCAGTTTTTTCAAGTTCAAGTCCAAGTCCAAGTCCAAAAGTAAATATGTATTGATAATAAAGTAAAAGTGTTGTATGACATGATGCATATAGTTGAATGACGGTTGATGCTCAGTGCTCAACATGATGATCTCAAAGTTTTTCATGTTGGATGAAATCTAAAGTTACCCCAACTTTTTTACAGATAGTTGATATTCCATTAGACATTAGATGTATTCACTTTGGTTTTTGTGTTGATTCTTTTTCTTGTTTGGTTCTTTGGTTCATCATTCATCTGATTGCTGTACATCAATATCATCAGAATCATCAGAATCAGAAACAGTTTCAGTATCAGTAGTAGTCGTTGTAGGTTGTAGGAGTAGAAGACGAAGAAGAAGAAGGAGGATCGCATTGAATTCCCTGTCTACTGTGCTTACCCGCCAAACCTGCATTAACTCATTGTCAGAATCTTACCAAACAGATAGATGCATAGACACATGTACACATGATATGTACATCCATTCAACTTGGATTTGGATTTGGACTTGGACTGGAGAATCAAGACTTGGGAAAAATCTCTCTCTCTTTTCCTCCAGTGCATAGCATGTAGCATAACATAACATATCATTGCATATCCAGTCCTGTTCGGTTCAGTTCAGTGTTCAGTCAGAGCACTTGGAGAAAATATCAACGATAAAAAGCTATTATACTACCGTATCGTATGCTATCTCATCGCATCCATCGCATCGCGCACATCACAAGTTTGGTTGGTCTCGATCCTCTCCTCGTTTTTTGGCTCTTCTTGGTTCTCGTACATACTACTACTTCTTACTACTTGAGCCTGACTGCCTGTGTCTTTTGCCTTTGTTTTTCCTCGAGTCTGCTGCCGGTGAAGAAGAAGAATCTTTTTCTCTCCTCTCTCTTCCACAAGGAAAAAGGACAACGACAACAGGACTAGGAAAACTACTTGTACTATTGTATATGGTACGATATACGATAGAATATCCTCTGTATTCGTCTCTGTGTCTGTCTCTCTTCCTCTATTCTCTCTGTATGTGACTTTTTGTTTGGAACAACAACTCCTGCTTCTGTCTCTCCATTCTCCATTCTCCATACTCCATTCTCCATCCATAGAGCAGAAAAAGAGCGACACATCCACACATTCATTCACTCACTTACCCAAACTGGGAAAGAAGAAACAGAGAGAAAAAGTTGTAGAAGAAAATAAAACATACACACTGAGTTACACACTACACACTACTCATATCCTCACACACTCCTACTCAGGCCGAAACAAGAAACAAGGCATAATATAACATAACGTAGATAGTAAAGGCAAGTAAAGGCAAAACCTTACGACTACTTACTACTACTGACTACTGACTTTCAAAAGCCACATGGAAATTCAAGACAGCCACAAGCCCCAAGCAAAACTTCCTCCTTTTTCTTTTTATTCAAACCTTCATCCTCATCACCATCGTCATCGTCAGCATCAAGCATCAGCATCATCATTCCTATCAACTATCAACTGAACTCTTTTTCTAGTGCATATGATTAAGTAACAATTGGTAGTACTATCTTTCATATAGAGATTTCACAGTCTCACTCCACTAACACTCCTACCATTATACTAAACTCTAAACTCCTACTCATCTTTCTCTCACTGTCATCCAATAATAAAAAGTTCAAAAAATATCACATCAATATTATTATTGTTATTCCAAAAATATTTCCATCTACCATCATTCTCAATTCTCATCATATTGACCAAGACCAGGACAATCCTGAACAACTCGATTAATACGATATTATATTGAGCTCATTTTTTATCAGTCAACAAAAATAGTTGGTTACTCACCAAAAAAAAAACATCAGGAAAAAAGTAGAGGGAAAGACCGCTACAAGCTATAAGCTACAATCTACAATCTATCTACACAAGGAAGTTGAAGAAGAAAAAGAAGAAAACAACAAGAAAAAAAAACAACTGACTAGGGAAAAAACTTGAAAGGAATAGTAAATAAACAATCGTAAAGAATTTCAACAATCTGATTGTGTGTGACTACAATTGTTTATACAAGTGTTTGTTTTTTCATAAATAAAACAAAAACAGCAAAGACGAGGAATATTTTGTCTCTGAATTTTGAATTGATTTTATGGATTTATAAAAAAAAAATATAAGAAGGACCAACTGTGCAAAAGTGAAAAAAGCTTAAGCCAAAAATACAATTATTATTTTTATTGTGAATTTTATGACCAAGGGCAAAAGTGTACGTCAACATTGTCAACATAAATGTTTCAAGATTTTTTATTAATACTGTTTTGAAAACAACCAATTATAACATTTTAAGCAGGAAATGTGCAACTGTGTAACTAATATTAACTTGAAATACTGTAAACTATAAAAAAACTATTTCATTTCCATCCATCCTCATAAAAAGTGAAATAAAAATTGCTATTAAAAAATTATTTCATACTTTTGCTCCTTTGACTAATTCTTAAAATAATAAGCAGTTCAAAAAGCAACTAACTCTCCAATATTGGAAATAGAGATAGAACATAAAATTACAAATTACAAATGAAGTGCACACATGTGACATAATCATAATACCAAAACGAAAAAACATAAATAACAGAAATTCCAACAGTTTTTATACATGTGAAGAAAAGCAGTAACCAACTACAAATTGAAAAATTTAGTGAATGTTATTATAGTACTTGTAAAATAAAAAAGTGTGTGCTAAAGAAAAACATGAAACATTTTAACAGTTTTTTCCCTGCATCTTTATTTGACTAGTGTTGTATCGAATAATAGTAATCTCAAGGAATATCAGCAATATAATAATATTGAACTCTTCGAGACTCGAGGTGAAAACTGAAAATTTTGACAAGTGAAAAGTCAAGAAAAAAGAAAGCGAGCACGTGTCTGGAGAATTCACAGCGCTTGTTTTAGAAACCGGAAAAATCGACCGCGAAGTCAGTCAGTCTTTCTGCATTTGGCATTTGCACTTCACAGTGAATAAAATATTGAAGCATTTTACAGTTAACTATAGTGAAAAAGGTGCATTTTAATCAAGTTTAATCATCATTTAACTTTATTACTACATTTGGATATAGTACTTGTTTATTATCTCTAATAAAGTTGTTATGTATTGAGTGTTGAGTGTGTGAAAAAACTAAACGAGACACAAGTGGTCATCAAAAATCCAACGTTGAATTTAAAGAGTACAATTTTTGTGTTCAAAGTTGAACAAAAACAAATTGATCAATTATAATCAACAACCAACAGTGACAATTGACGATATCTTCTACATTCTACATTACATATTTCAGTAAAAAACAATAAATCAAAATGTATCCGTGGTCTTTGCAAGTGAGTGAAATTGCATCATTTATTTTTACATGTCATAATATAATGTTGTTTTTTTAAAAAAAGAAAGTTATCATTTTACATTTACATTTAATAGTCATTAATCAATTAATTAATTATTAAAATATTTTTAAATACAGTCGTCCATTCGAGATGCTGCAGCACTTGCTGCTTCAGCTGCTGTAAATTTTGGATCTCATCATCATCATCATCACCATCATCCCCACATGAACCATGGTCAACATTTAAATGGAGGTGGACTTCTTAAACCTGAAAATGGTTTTGGACAAGGAAACGATTGTATGCAACTTGCTCTGGATTATGCACATAATAAGGTAAGCATTTATTGTTATCCTTCTTTTTTTTGTCTTTCACACCCAATTCATCCACCATTTCATTTTATCATTGTCATTATCACCATCACCATCCAGCATTTTATTAACATCCATCATATGTTTTTATTATTAGTTCTAAAAGAAAGATTATAGTTCATAATATTATTATATATTTGATAGTTCCCTTTTACTGTCAACATGGGTTAAATCTTTTTATAGTATTATTATTATCACAATTCACAATATCATCAACTTATTATAATATTATTATTGTCTTATAGGATTTATTTATTATCTGTAGTATTCATGTTTCATATTGCATTCAATATCTTAAAGAAGAGAGTCTATAGTATCTTCATAATTTACAAAATAATAATAATAGTAGTAGTAACAGCATTTATTATTATTATTATTTTTTTTTTACTTCCATACGCATCGTAAATGTAACTTTGTAACTCTTCTTCAACTTTGATCTATCCTCTAAAAGTAGTAGTGTTTAGTGTTTTAATGGATTGTAGTAAAATACGTAGTATGACTCTTCATAATATATTGTGAAGGTAGTAGTAGTAGAGTATTATTGTATAGTAGTTATTGTCAGTAATAGGAACTTCTTGTCTTTTTCTTGTCAATGGACGATAAAAATCCAATGAAAATATCCGTATTGCCAAACTAAATGAACCGAGGACGGTATAAGCTTGTACAAGAGACGAAGAGTACAAGAGAAGAAAAAAAGCTGGAAGGAAACATGTATGTAGGAATACTTACTTTGTACATTAGATGTATACATAGATGGAGAAAGAAAGAAAGAAGGAAAGCACATGATGCGTTGGTATAATAATAATAGTGTGTGCGTACCATCTACCATCATTTGCCATTGGGGTTAACATTATACCCGAACCCGGGTTTCAATGTCCGTGAGAACGTCCGTCTGTAGTATGTACCGAATTTCTATCTCTTTTTACCTCCTTCTCTATTACATAATGTAATAATATTACTTTTAGTACAACCTACAAACTACAGACAGTGGTAAAACATTGAATTCACTGCTTGTGAAACTACTGCTACTACTACTAGTACACTCCTTTGTAGACTGCAACTTCAACAACTATTATTACTACTTCAAAATTTCTCTCCTCTTGTATGTTGGATATTGCATACATGTGTTGACTTCTTTATGTCTCACATGGAGAGTCATATTTCTCTCTCTCTCTTTCACCAGTTTTCGTTCCGATTATCCAATAATACAGAGGCCAACAAGAGGAACAAAACAGACTATACACACTATATTAAACGACAAACTTGAATTGTCTCGAGTCTCGACTAACTTTGAACTTGGTGTAAAAGTTCTCTCCATTTGAAAACAAACACAAACAAAACGTGGTTGCAAACTATTTTTCATGTCCCTTTTTAACTGTCTGTCGTAGACATGCAGATATGTATTTCTATAAATGTAGAATGCAACTGTAAATGTGTATTTACGTTTATGTAGCATGAATAATTAATTAACACCATGTTACCCATGATTTTATATTTTCGTTGGTCGCTTCATTTCAGATTTCAGATATTTCTAGTGTACCATAGAATTCAGGTCAGATAAACATTTCAGTGTACAGTGAATAAGGTACACTATGTTATATTTTCCTTAATGAAAAGTTATGACTCGGATTGAAGATGCACCGATGATAGTAATAGTAAATAATATAATCGGGAGAATGAGTACAATCTATACATATAATAAAAATAATAATAATAATAATAATAATTAGTGTCAAAGGAAACACGACTTTACAAGTTCAATGAAGTAGCTTCTGTGCGTAATCCATAATCTGAATGAAATGTTTACTGTTTGGCTGTGCAATAGAGGGACTTAAATTTACATGTTTTGAGAAAATTTAAGTCAGGACCCCGTCATATTGTTCCTTTTGATGTAAA
>JAQGBH010001790.1:0-29169 GCA_034698265.1 Sminthurinus aureus
TAAGTGCACACTCACGGCATCTACATTGTTATCGTACAAACACTGACCTTTCACCTTTCCTTTCAAGGAAATCAAAAGCATGTTGTGTATTCTCATGTATAAACGAAAATTAAAAAAGGTCTCAGACCAAAGTAAATAGAGAGTACACAGCGGCACTGTTCACTGTTCACTAGCTGATTTTGACCTACTGAATAAGGCTGCAATTATATATATATCTACTATCTATAAGCTATAAGCATATATGTACACTTAATACTATACCATATAGACTATAATCTATAATACTATACATTTTCCATGAGACAGTTCAATTTGCATAATTTAAATTTTAAATACAATAGTATTAAAAGTCATGCATAAATAACTACTAAGTATACAGAGATGAACTAAAAAGTGTACACATATGTATTTGAAGCGTAAGATGTTTGTGTATCATATAATGTATATTATGTACATATATATGCGATAAAACTATTCTGATAATTGTTTCTTATACCATGATCAGAATAATCTAAAAATTTAATACACATCCTAGATCCTAGTACAATAGTATTAAGAATTAAGAATAGTCTGTACATTTTACTTTTAAATGTACATATATGTAAATAAAATAATAAGTAATATTGTACGAGTCATTATCACTTTTTACTCTCAAACCATATTACATTATTTATAAAATAATTTAAATAACCAAGTGTAAAAAAATGAAAAATTTCACCGACTGTGATGGTCAAAAATGAATAACTAAATATATATATGTAAGTGTATGGTAAAGAATATTATATTATGGAGACAAAAAACAAAACACAAGAGTACTACATTCACACTGAAAAATACAAATAAAATGTTAAATTTTCTGCTTTTGAAAAGTACGAACATTTTAATACGATATACGCATTATGTGTAAATAAGAAAACTATTGAAAACTACTGAAAATTGTGTGTGTGTGTGTGTCAGTGATTCTTTGAATAAATGTATGTATATAGATACTTTTACATGATAATATATAAACTATTACTAGTAAACACACATAAACATTAATCGTGCATGTTGTTGTGATTTTTTAGTTTAGTTATTTGTTATTTGGGAAAAATTACATAAAGTCATAAAATTTTAGAGAAAATGGCCGCTGAAAATCCAAAAAATAGGTAACCAAAATGATAAGTCATTTATGTATATTTAAGAATAATGATAAAAATATAAAGAATAGAGAGAGAGTTAAGAATTTAATATTGTCTATGCATTAATTTTAATTACATTTTAGAAACGAAAGTTACCACAGAAAATATAAAAACTTTATATAAACTACCACTGAAAACCCCTCTATATTTGTTCATGTATAAAATAGAGAGTTTTTTACTCAAATGGACAAACCATTTCGTTTTTGTTCATTTGAGCAAACTACAATATATATTATAATATATAAGCAAAGATTAATGAGAAGAAAACGCACTAGAACTCGACTACAAAAAATTAGAATAATATTAATATTTACTTGTATACAATAAAATAATATGCATAATATTATTGTACTTACGCTGACTATTATGCATAATAAATTAATGATGATTTAACTTGAGATTATCGCTACACTTATTATATATATGGCTATTGAAATTCAAATTATTTACTTTTATAAATAAATAAATACAGAAAGACTTTTACCTTTAATTTTATTATTATTCATTCATAGTCAAAAAACAAAAAACACTTGGTTTTAGTTACACGAAATAATTCTTGTGCTTGTTGCGTAAAACTGTGTTTATCTCTCGTATGTTTTTTTGAGACAAAGGAAGGAAAAAGTTACCTGCACACACGCATATATAATAATATATGTAAAAAATGATGAATGATGAATAATATGTATACATACATGTATATTTATATAATTTATACTGTGTAACTGATAACGTGTATAATACACAAAAAGATCTGAAATAAAAATAAATGGTCATTTTGCAAAAAAAATAAAATTGTGTGGGAATCTACGTATTATTTTCTTCTCATTCTCTTTTCATTTGTCATACATACCAAGCACGTTTTCATCTCAGATGTCACAACATGTGGACACATATGGGCCCAGTAAATATAATTATGAATCACGAACATAAAAATATTGCAAAAACTTGCATTTTATCATGCTTCAAATCTTTGTAGGACGTTTTGTGATAGGTACTTTTACTGATTCCTGATGCTTTTTCCATGAGAAAAAAGAAGAAACAAGAATTCCATTGTACATTTGATCTCGCTAACAAGTTTCAATTTCGCCAAGTCATCAACAAATTGCCATTTGATATTGACCAAACGACGTTGAACTCATAAAACATATTCGAGATTTCCCATATTTATGCATATATATATTTATTTAGATAGATCATGTGCCATCCCCCCAATCACAAGGAAATGGAGATTTTGTCAAGGAAAATAGTTACACAAATGCATGAATCTTGACAGAAATACTGAAATCGGAAAATATTTGGTTTTCTACATTCTACTTCCCCTATAATGTGCATGAAAAATGAAACGGCCATGAACGCATCAACAAGTTACATTTTGTAAAAATATTTTAGATTAGATTTGAGATTGAGAGGACTGAGGGTTAAGAATGAAAGTGTATAAAGTACAAATGAATATGCACACAAAGTAGTATGGCTGGAGTCTGGAGTTATGGTTTATGTATACCGGTCATTATAGATTTATTAACATCCAAAGAAATGTACACACACATATACTAATGTTTTACATATAGACGACACGTAACATAATATGTAACGGATTATTTTCAATCGCATCATATAAAATATATAATTATTAATTAATAAATACGCAGATAATTTTATATACGAGAGGGGGAGAGTGAGACGAAAACATAGTTTAAAACTAAGGTTGCACCTCCTCACATCGTGTTGGCGTGTTCATTGGTTATTGAATATATATATATACGATTGATCTCTATTAGTACATATTGAATAAATAAAAACATTAGTACATATCAAATATATTATATCATCAGTATAAAATTAGCTATCTGTAGCACTGCCCTTTCACAAAGGAAAAATATATTACATATACAATGTACATACATACTCTACATCCGCAAATTCAAAAAGGCACACAGCTAATAAAGTTAATTTAACAAAATAGCTTATGGCCATTCACCAATCATCAACATATGTATATCACGTCAAGGCAAATTGATGATACACATTATACGTTATACATACTCGTACATGGATTCGTTTTATTCAAATATAATTTGAACTATCCAGTACAAATTGTACAAGGAATGTCAGACAGCATACTATCCGTTTAGTTTTAATGATCTTTGTTTTGGTGGAAGCATCTCGTAGTGCGCCTATAGTTTTGGACTTTCATTTTCCATTACTTAAAATACTTAGCCTATAATATATTCTATACTGTATTATATATCATAGATAATACACTTGAAAATTTAACCTACATCTTCAAACAATCTGTACATTTTATATATACAAAAAAACAAAATTATTCACCTTCTTTCTCTTTCTATTTTCTATATCATACAATATCATACTAAAAGTCTTTAAGGCTCAAGGTACTTTTTCTTGAAATCCGTTTGCGAGATATTTTTGTTCTACCGTTTTTTATATAGATTTATAATCATTCATCATCATATTATATTTTGCACATCATATATGATCTATGATACATAATACATATATACACACCAATTATTTATTATGTAAAATGACAATGCCATAATATTTTATGGTTTACATATTATGGTTTTCTTCAACAAATACCACACACAGAGAGAAAAAAATATTACTTTGTACAAAAGATTGTGGAGAGAGATATACAATATACACAAATTACTACACATCAAATATTAAACATGATTAAACACACTATAAAAATCTATCTTCCTACGCATACATATAAAATTGTATTAGAGGTGCATATCATAATTGATTAAATTGTACAGGCTCATGGAATTATTGCCATTTTTTCCTCACTCGTACTTTTATAAATTTTGCCTATTGCTTACTATTTACTATGATAATATTATACTTACACATTATACACACTATACACGAGTCACGAGAGAGTTATTATTCAGTATTTCAGTTTCAGTTCAGCTGACAAACACTCAGAGGCCTCATTACTATATATGTACATATGTGTATATTGTACATATATCATCATAACACAACATATTAACTACATCTAAAACTATTTTTTAGTGACTATAATAATATATTATATACTTTTATTTTTAGAATACAAAAGATTCTCAGTCATCTCATAAACGCTCTCATCATGTATAATTCAGTTGTACATACAACAGCGCTGATAAATTTGTCATATGTAGCCAGAAAATAACATACATACTATAAAATATTATAATATATTATATATGAATAAAGAGCGCTTTTCTCCAATAGCTGTTATAATATTATAGTACCTTATATGTTTTGTAATTTGTAAGACAACATATTGTTGGATCTTAGATCATAATAAATAATATAAACTATGTACATTTGCTCCTTCACTCTTTTCACTCATGTATTCAATGTTTGTTCACAATTTTCAACGATAAGAGTAACTATAGCAAATACAAAGATATAAAAACGGATATTTACACATTTTACGCCTTGGTTTAATTACTACAGCTAATGCTTTGTTATTGTTAGCATTTCCTCATATGTACGTCAAACGCCTATATTGAATATTCTGTTCAAGTGTACAGCAAGAGAGGTTTGAGCATATTTTTAAATAATAAATTAATAAAGGATTTTTTAACATAACTATTTATATAAACCATAAAAAATGTCATACAAAAAGAATTCCATCTTCAAAACAAAACACTGAATAGTTAATGTGGTTGACGAAACCTTAACACAGTAAGAAAAATAAATAGAAACATGTGGCAACATATTTCCACACGCGTGTATGTGTGGGGAACATTTAGCGGTTATATTGTTTGGAGTTTGGAAATTCAACAAGAATTATTCAAAAAATGTAATGGTGATTTTGTCACAAAATTCTGAGATTTCTATTCCAAAAACTCTGCAAAAATGTTTTTCGAATTTTTACTTAGAAACGAACCTTCCACTCGAGTTTTCATTTTCATTAGAATTCAGAGAACAGTAATTTACTCGTTAGTTTTTGGCGAAAGTACCTAGATATTTAGTACATAGATACACACAGTGTATCTAAATGTACCTACCACTACATCTCGTCTTCCCGTTTCCAGATATATAATGGAAATTGTACAAAGTGCAAAGATGTACAATGTACATTTACAAGACGGAAAATCTCCGCTGTGGCTGGGTCATCGTCACCTTGTTTCTCATTCCTGTCATACTCTCAATTATTACGGTACAACATGTTCAAGAATTAAAATACGCAGCATGTCTTCTACGTACCTACTACCTACACCCTACACCCTACACACATGATTAAATTTGCATACAACATAAAATGTCATGTCATGTAATGCATGGGAAATGTACATAATATAATGTTTAATGCAAAAGACGATCCTTAGTAAGAACTTACACTAGAAACTTGTTCAAAACAAAAAAAAAATAATGTGCATTTTCTGTGTCGTAATAGTAAAAGATAGTACAAAGTGAGAGAGAGAGCGAGCATCTGTCTCTGTCCTTGCAATAGATAGATTATTACATATTATTACATCGTACGATTAGATCTTAGATATTAGATACTAGATACTATAGATTATAGATGCATACATAAACATGTTGACCAGCTTAACGGTTATTGTCTTTTTCGTATGATTTTTGATTTTGCATAATATGGGATAATGCTGTCTGGTTCTTTTTTTTTTCCTTCTACCTACCTTGTTTTTACCTGTATCCTGTGTTTATATACATACATATACATACATTATTTGCACTTCAGAGAAGGCGTAGACAAGATATGACAATGTTACAATATGTATAATCAATAATCATGTTATGTACATCTCTGTAGTAGGTTGATACTTGATACATTGTACATGGGATTATTTTATATTATATTATGCAGTCACAGCCAGGAGCCAGCAGTCTTTGGGAAAATACACATAGTTGATAGTCGAGAAGAAGAAGAAGAATATATGACGATGATGATATTGATGATGAAGTCCAAGAAGGATGAGCAGCTAGTCACTAGTCAGACAACTCGGACACATTCACTGATATGTTTTTGGAAGGCCAAGGTGTAAGGAGAAATTCGTAGTTGTATTCCATTTCACAAGGGAATTCTATGCGGAAATTGCGGAAGATCTGCAAAGAGGAGAGAGAGAGAGGGAGAGGGAGAAGAAAAACAGTAAGATCTGGTTAATACTCTTGTTCATATTTTATACATGTTCAATATTCATTCAGTGATCCTCATCTTTTCTCATGTTAAATGCATAATAACTCGACTGTTCATTCAACTCTTAACTCTAAACTCTAAACATGTATCTTTTCAACCTTTAACAAAATCTTAAATTTTAAATGTATGCATAACACAGTACAACATAATATAATATAATACAGTATAATAATACAAGGAGTGTTCGGGAAAAAACAAGACCGGTTTGAAAAAAAATCAAATCTTTTTGCATATATTTATATACCATCTGATAAATACTACAGATTATGTACGTACTGCTTATTACACACTTTAAATATTATACACATGACAAAAGGGGGGGGAAATATGTACTTGATACTCCTTGTACAAAATACATTATACATCCTGCATATCTACAATTTATCGATATAATATATAATATATTGTATTGAATGTCAATTAAACAAAAGTTTTTCTCTTACTTTTGCGACAACGACGCAAAGCTCTTGAAAGGAATAACGTTTTCCGGGGCACATGCGTTTTCCATAGCCAAAATGGGCACACATTGAATTACGATGAGGAACGAAATTAGAATTGCTCAGCCAACGCTCAGGTATAAACTCCTTTGCTCTGTAGAAATTTTTTTCTTGAAGGCAATTGTGCCATGTTTGACAAATCAGAACAGTCTATAACAAGAAACAAGGATTGAGATAAATGGATTAATTGGTAATTTTTGTTGCTTCAAACTTCAAAGGAAATGGGAGCACGTAAATAATTTTTACACTGTAAATTAAAGGCAACATACAAATACAAATACAAATACAACCTCCACCCCCCGGCATTGCTTCATCACCAAAATGGAAGTATATTATTCAAGTAAAAGTACTTGCAGTGGAATAAGAAATGCATTTTTGCACACTTTGTTATCATTGATCGTGTACTTTGTACTTAAGCTGTATGTATACGATAAAATGTACAATGTAACACCTGTATTGTATATATTATGTATAATGTAGAATGATACACTTACATATGCTGGGATATTGTAGCCTTGAAGTTGAATGTCAGTGTCAAGAATACGAGCTAAATTGGGAGTCGTGGGGGTGAATCGAAAGCTTTCTTTGATACAAGCTTTGAGATATGGTAAGTCTTTTAATGTGTTCAAATCAATTGGCGAATCCTTGTTTGGCAAAACTGTTCTCAATTCCGTTTGAAGCTTCTCTTGTACATCCCGGACCGTTGCAATCCAATACAGTGCAAATGTGAGCGAGTTCACAACCTATTTAAAATCAGACCATTATTATTATTGTTGTTGTTGTTAGTATTTGTGAATGTGTAGTTTTTGCTCATACATTGTACATTGAGCATTGAGCATTGAGAGAGAGAATTGAGGCAGAACTTTTCCACTTTCCCTCTTTCACATGACACTTTTCTTGTAAAATGTAAACAGTAAACACTAAACACACTTGTGTGAACGCTTTTTGTATTAGGCATATTATATGCCGCATATGTAATATCTAATATCTACTATCTACATATTTGCAATTTATAAGATGGGTTGTGCACGGCACATTTACACCTCTCTATCATTCTCTCTCTCTGTCTCTGTTTATGTGCGTGTGTGTGTACTGTGTGCCTTCAATCTATCTATGATCTATAAAACATAGAAGTTTTTAGATATTTACTGTTTAAGAATTTAAACTACTCATCTGCTTCTGATTTTTGATTTTATGGCTTTAGTATAATATATTATAAATTGCTTATAAGACGTACACTGAATGTACATAGGAAAGAAACCAGAATAATAAATGACAAAACTTTTCATCATTTATTACTTATTTATTATACTTTTGTCCTCTATACCTTTTGCCTTTTGTCTATACTTTGTAAGAGAAAATGGAAGCAACAGTTGATTTTCATAACTCAAGTGTGTTATTATTACATATTAAGTAGAAACTAGAGATAAAAAACATGTGAGCATTGTACATTGTACATATAGATTAAAGATTTCACGTCGTACGTGACAGACTACAGGATACCATATACCATATTCAAAAAAATACAAAGTTGCTTCCGATTTTTTTATGACACAAAATGTCAATAATTTACATGTATGGAATCAAAATAATTATACGTATATTTGGTATTTACCGGCTCTATGGCTGCCATAATTAAGTCCATTATCTAGAAAAGGAGTAGAAAGTAAATTTGCAATTTTCAATACATCGCATAGAAATTGATTATGCTGATTTCAAAAACTGCAGTGGTTAAAGGGCAAAAGGCGAAAGTAATCAATAATAATAATTAAGCAAAATATGAAGGTCATTACTGCAGTTGTCTTATCCAGTAGATCCACTTTTTCTGAATGAAGAAATTCTCCTAAAAGTCCACCAGTTTGATCATCATTCATCGCATCTCTGGCCAATTCTTGTGCGATACTATTTTAAGAATATACAGCAAAATTTCAATCAAGGTTGATTTTAAATTCAGAACTCATAACTCATTCTAAGTAAATAAAACTATCAACAATAAATATAATAGTTATTATTGGAATGAATTGCAAAATCACTACTATAATATGAGCTGTACACATTATATAATACACTATATGTATACATAGACATACACATTTATTCAGTCAATGTTAGAAAATTCGTACATAACTTACCCATACATTGTGTCTTCACTGTGAGAAATCAAACATTAAAAAGAAAATCAAATTACATGTTACACTTTTGTTACATTATCAAATACTCTGGATACAGGATAGTTCGTACACATTACACATGTAGTTTTATTACATAGAAAATGCCCCGTAATCATATTTGAGCATAGAACGTTAAAAATGTATCTTTATATTGACGGTTGGCTAATTTAGCTCATCACTGCCCATTCATTCACAGGAATAATCAATACATAATATTATTAGATGAGACATAAATGTAAATAAATAAAAAAATAAATAGCATACCTATCGACGAAATCACGCCAAGTTTTTGTTGGAAAGTACTTCCAAAGAGGAAAGCCATAATAGCTCGAGTGTAAAGCACACCAGTACTTTTTATGTGTCGTGAGGAAGAATTTAATGCTCTCGCTACATTCTGAATTTAAGAGGCCAACTCGTTTCCCGAGAGTCAACAGAAAACTGTCTAGATAGATGGATATAGAGATGTACATACAAAAAAATATACAATTAGTATTTAGTATGAGGGTGATGTACAGTATACAGTATACATGTAGAGTATAGAGTATCGAGAGTAGAGACTAGAGAGACATATCATCGTCTATCATATATATGATATGCTTAATGCTTACTCACAATTAATCAAGGGAAGTACATTTAAACCAGTCATTCAGTAAATACGAGTGACGAGACTATTTTCAAGTTATTTTAGCCGCATAATACACTTACAGACACATAATACATTTACAGACACATATACAAATACATAATATGATATGTCATTTAATCATTGAGCATTGAGAATTGGGAATCATGCAAATGCACATCAAAAAAACTGCAACGCATACGTCCATGTACAACATGTAGTATGTATACTGAACAGTGGACGTGTACACATGTATGCAAATTTTTAATCTGTACGATGCACGAGGCTTGGACGAAATGAAATGGTGGGACGGTTGTCTAAATGCATAGGTATTTTGTATTTTGTATTTATGCTGAATGACTGAATTTCCCATCGTAAATCGTAGATTTTATGCAGGAATAGAAAAAAAACGAAGTAAAAACTACAATAATTGATACTTGACTTGATGCTTGACACTTACTTTCCGTTACGATTCGTTGAATTAAATCTTGAAAGTCGTGCACATGTGGTCCCCGATTCCGAACAACTGAAATAAAATCATCTACTGCACCATTTACATTGGGTAAGTGTTGAGCCACCCAATTGTGATGAAGAACTCCAGTCAATTCAGATCTTAGCAAAACCCAATGATCTCCTTGTCTAAACGAAAGAAATAATGCAAGTACATGGAAAAATATTAGTCAATGTCAACTCATCTCCTTTCAAGTTTCAGGATAAGCGTGAGATTGAAATCGTGTGAGCGTGTGTGTGAAGTGTGAGATGTGAGTTAGTAGTGTTTGTGCTTTCATTATGACGTTTTTGTATGATTCCAAGAATCCCATGTGAATTTGTCTTATCAAATACCAAGGTCGAAGTGACCATCCAAAATAAATTAGCAAAGTGAACTATTTATTAGTACTGTATAAATGCATGTTTTGGGGTGATATTTTACACATTTTTTCTCAGAACCTAATAGATTAGTTGAAAATGGTTGACGGTTGATATCCGCACTGCACGTGGAACATGGAATAATTGTAGTCGTTTGAATATATTATACATATAGCCTATATGATATAGGTGATTACTTGGATGTGGGTTTTGAGTTTTGACGATTGTTTGTATTTTGAACGTATAATATATTGTACGTTTGATAAGAAACAGCTACTTAAAAAATACTCACTAGCTCATGGATTCTCTACATCCTATATCACACAAAACCCAAAACATGCAGCATGCAAACTGTAAATGCACTGTAAAGTGTGGATTTTAAAGTCTAAGCGTACACACTACACACTACACACACTAGGAGCTAGAAACTGGAAACTTATCTTGAATTTAACTACTGCATAAAATTTATCTATACTTTTATTGTACAAAAGCTGACTTACGCATTTACGATTCCAGGTGATGAATAGCGATCTCTTCGCATTTTTCTATAAGTGACAAGGATTTCCATCATTGGTCTGATAATTCCACCTGCCTTCATTACTTTCTCAATGTCCTCAGCTTCAAATACTTCAACAATGGGGTAATTCCAGTAGTGCTCTTGTTTCACGAGACTTCCATATTTCTTAACTTGTTCTACACAATATATTATAAAAACAATTTCATGAAGTATGATCACAATAATAATAATAGGAATAACCATCATCATCATCATCATGACTTTTTCTGCTGCTTTTACAAATGATTTTATATGACTTTGTTTTTGTACTACTGCACAAGCTAAAATTTCCCACGATCCAGAATCAAAGATATGAAAAAAAGGGGGTAAATCGGACTGACCTTCATTTGCAAGTCGCAAATCTTTCCCTCCGAAACCGGAATTGGTCAAAAGTGTTCCCACAAAAGGGAGTGGAATTGGTCCAGGAATGTCTCGGAATTTTTTTGGTGGTTTTGAATTCTTCTGATCTTGTTGTTGCTGTTGTTGTTGTTGTTGGTGATGATGATGATGCTGGTGTTGATGTTGTTGTACCATTTTGATTTCTTTAATTTTTGCTGTTGCTTGACTTGTCTTGGTCTGGAGTCTCTTTGTAACCAAACTACACAATGACAGGACGAGAACAGAGAAAGACAAAACTACTACAGAAAATGGGATGTCTTGAAGAATCTACATACAGTTGAAAAATATAGTTCAAGTTTAAACACAGTTCTAGTCAGTATTGTTGTATTGTGTATTAACAATAATTAACAGCACTCTGACATAAAAAAACGTCCAATGTTTTGATGGGATTTTTTTAAACAAGGTATCGAATATCGAATATAGAAAGAGAAAAAACTTTTTTTATACACACACGCACAAACGTTGTACTTGGTACTTGGGACGTTATCAAAAGAGTTCTGTGACAGTGAATTCTTTTTCTGAGAGTTTTATTTATTGCGTGACCCGAACGAGGAAAGAGATTAATTTAAAAAAAATCACAATGATGATGATCGTGTAAAATATACAAATGGCGAATAATATACCAATTGGATATTGATTATACTTTATATTTCTATGTAAGTATTTCTGTCCAACCTGTATCTGTATAAAATATAGTGAGATGAATGCGGAATAGAAATAAAAGTAGAGTTGGGGGAAAAAACTACGAGTATTATGTATAAATACTATATTATTATGATGTGCAGTGCTCTTCTCAATGTGACTTGTGACTGGCTGACAATTTTTTGACGGCCAAACATTGACAAGCGATACACTGAACACTGAATAGTGAACACTGATGCAGACTTCAAGCTGACTGCTGTGTGAAATGTGCTGCACTACAGCTGAACTTGTAACTTGTTCCTGTAGAATGCAAGCTCATCGCTCAGAGCTCAGAGTCAGAAGTCAGAGTCAACGCAAATCAAGAAAATGACATTTAATGAAACTGTATCCAAAAATGACTACATTGAAAACTGACAATTATTATTATTTTGTATACCGTTGCTCTTTTTTCAATATTATTATTATTCCTAATACTTAATACTGCTAATACCTATAAAATATTATATAAAAAATTACTCTAGTCTCGTTTTTTTCACATGCATGCAAATGCTTGTGCAAATTTTTGCAATTTATGAGTATAATAATTTGTATAATATATACCTTTTTGAAAGTCTGCGTATCCTCTATACTGTTTGAATGCGTTTTTATTTTCAATGTTCAGTGTTAGCAGGACAAAACTGAAGTTAAACTAATCCGTAAGTTTTTCAACGTAAAACGTAAAACTGAAGTCTGTGTAGTCTGTAGGAGTCAGACAGGAAAAATAAATAATACAGAAGACAGACTGAGATAGAGTGAGAGAGGATGTAAAGACGTGACTGTATATTGTATGATGCCTTGATCGTACGGAATACTGAACAGTGACTCGAGAATTGGGATTTGTTCATGGGTTTTATGCTCAGTTTTTTCAACTGGGTTCTGAGTTCTTAGTTGCGGATAAGTCTCTCTCATTATTTATTTGATTGTGGTCGATGGTCGATGGTGGAATCAAGTACTGCAATTAAGTGTGTAAGGTTTGAGTTTGAATTTGAGTTCCTTTGCTCAGGTAGTTGGTATTGATGCTCATCTTCACAGGCAAAACAAGATACCCCCGCAATCCTGTCTAATCACTTCTTCTACTACTTCTACTTCTACTTCTTTAGCATCATCTTCCCTTTTCTTTATACTTACTTTACACAAGCATTTCATTTCGTTCTCACGTTCAGTTACTTATTTCAAGCTGTTTAAAATGTCTTATGTCTAGTAATCCTAAGTATCTTCTTCCCTTTAAACTGAGGAGATTGAGATTAGTAAAAAAATTTCATAGTAAACTCGTACCTATCATTCGCATATACTTTGTACTAAGTATGTACCCATGTGGGCACGAGTGAACAAATGGCATACAGCATACAGTGTGTGCAACAACCCAATAGCCCTGCATTGAACTCAACTAATGTATTTTGTGTACTTCGTTTACAGTGACACTCCCATTCTCAAATGGTTAACTTTATAACTTTTTATTTCTTTGAGCTCATGGGATTCTTCTTCTACTTCTTCTACTTCTTGTTGCTCTTCTTCCTTCCCAATGATTCATCGTATGATCATAGATCATAATCTATACTTACAATTTTTTCACTCTCTCCCTCATTCACCGTAATCCATAATATCTACAATCTACAGTGAATTTTTATCCTAGTTCATGATCACGTGAAGCTAAACATGTACACTGATTACTGTTTAATGTTTAATTATTATCAAAGTTATTGTTACATCAGAGTCAATTAATTAGTTTCTACATCTAAAATCTTTAGGGGTCGCCTAACACAAAATTAGACAGGTAGAAATGCGAGGGTATCAACTGTTGACTCGAACTGATTGTTGCATTTTAAGGAAACAATGTTTTCCAACGTACGAAATATGAAGTGCTTTACCGTTTAAAGTTTTAATAATTATTATAATGCTTGCGTAATAATCTTTTAACAAATTATGCATTTTTTAGTTAGCAGCTTACTTTTACGTTTACCTCACCAAAAACAAAAACCCACACTTTATGTTCGCTTGTCAATGGTCATCATTCACGATTTCATTCACGATTGACAAGCGAATTCATTCATGTGTAAGTATCTACACAAACATACGTGTACTGTGTTTATCATTTAATATGAAATATAAGCAATGTACCGCTAATGAAAATCTACAGGTGATTCGTAATTCTTTGCAGACACAGAAAACTGGAAAGTCCTTGTAACTTTTTTTGGTAGGAGATTAGTTAAAGTAAAATATTAATAATTAAACACAATAATTATTATATTATTGTTGAATCATACCTGAATTTTTAAGCCCTTTTCTCCACAGAGGATGATGACACAGAAAACGTAGACTATGACGAATGTGTCACTTGTCAAATTGAAAAACTGAGAGAAGCACATGAGGAAGAAGTAACTGTTATAAATGATGTCATTATCTATTTGTTGTTCAATTGTATAAATAATAAACAACACAAAGGATATAAATGTTGTGACATTATTAATTTGTCAAACCCCACAGACACATGCATAATCTATGTGCAAGTACACCTATTATGCTTCACAAACACACACGCTCACACACGCTCACAAACACAGCACTGTCAATTTTGAGCACTTTTCTCCTCCTTTACAGCAAACTAATGAAATGGTGTGTACTGTCTAGTGTCTAGTTCAATGCCAAGGTTTTTTCAGTGTACATAGATGTATAATGTGCAACTTGTATATTGAATACCCACAGATTCACAGAAAGAGACCACACATCACACATTCACGCACAAATGCTGTGACAAACTCAGTATACTATTTTATATTATGTTATGAGAATCAGATGCGTAAGAATAAATTAGTCGCTGTAGAGTTGACAGTTGATGATGACATTTGATTCTAAATTCTTAAATTGTAGTTAATGATTTGGAAAAGAGATCCGGTCGAATGTCACTGGACTGATGTTTGTATATATTTATGTAGAGTTGTAGCATGCAGATAAATAGAGAAATGAATACACTACATAATATATAGTTGGATATTAGATATAGAATCTATAGATAGCTAAACAGGGAGAGAGGGAGGAAGAGAGGAAAATAAGAGACAGAGTCAGAGACGGAGTCAAATTAACCATTAACCAAAAAAACTGTCCAGATTATATTATAGAGACTTATGTAATTTAAATGTGTCTGATTGTATTTTGTACATGAGTATGATGATGATGAGTGTGTGTGAGTGTATATTTTTTTTGTAGGAATCAGAGTATATATGCAAAGAAATCCTTTTTAACCTTGAAAATTCTGTTCTGTGGTTCAGCGGCTGGTAGCTGGTAGTAGGTACTAGGAACAAGGGCAAAAAGTGGTGGCAACTGATAGATAGACTCCATATTATACTTGTATTATATTCTATGAGCTATTAGCCTGAGAATAGTCTCGTTCAGTCAGTCAGTAAGTAAAATTCTAAAATCGAGTAATAGTCTGAAACTGTCACAGTCTCTACACTCTCTTCATACTTGACACTGCAAAGAACATGCACACTGCAATCCAAATCTATATATCTATAATCCATACTAGGAACTAGAAATATCAACTAGGACGACTATCAACTGTCATTCCTAGTTATAGGTTATTGGTATACGTAATCATAATAAATAACAATAACAATTTTTCAAGTGCCTATTCTCTGTTCTCTTCCTTGGAACTGGAAAAATATTTTTAAGAGACTCATCCAGTAGTATAAGTACTTTGTTAGTACATACACAATATACAAAAGTTTATATCAACATGAATAATACTCAATAAATGTATGTATGTAGGCATTTTTTACGTTTCAAAAGAGAAGGAAGAGACGGACGAACATAATATATGAATGTCATGCATATGTCTAAATATTTCATTATTCATTATATATTTTTGCTATCTATCTATTATAAAACAAACTACATACCCATGTACAATTTACATACACTGGACACTGGACATTGAACATTGAATGTTGAAAATTATAAGCCACGTGCTTTCCAAAACATAAAATATACACACATTTTCAATATTGTGTGTGCATATAGACTTTAAATATTGAAGTCTTGAGCAGCCTAGTCTCAAAATGAGAATGAAAAAACACACAATACACAGTCGTATAATCTTATAGGGGGTACCTAGCTTATGGAATAGACACAGCATGAGACAGAGAGAAAATAAACACATATATATATGTATCAACGCAATTATTTACTTGTATTATTATAGTGACCATCAACCTAGAACCTAGAAACTCTATTTTTTTTACTACCACCTTTTTCTACATCGATAAACATTTCCAATATCCAATTTCCAACCATAAACAAAAGTATCAATGGAAAAATTATTTTTTGATGCATTTGGGGATGTCTTATAGGATAAATACTAGATATGTTGAGATGTACTGTCCAATAACAAATAATGCACAAACTATATAAGTATGTATAGTTGAAATTTCATCAGGTAACCTACAGTGTATTAAATAAAAATAATATCCCAGTAGTAAAAAAATATACCTTAGAATTTGTTTATTATAGGCAAACAAAACATACAACATTTGAGCTTTCAACATTTGTATAAAAAAGATGTACTTCAGGTAATAAGTAGACATTATATTATCATTATTAACTTTGAATCTAGCATGATGTGAAAAGCTGATGCTAGAAAAAGTAAGGAAATACAATAGAACACAGTGTAAATTGAACAAAACAAGACTTTTCATTGTGTTTTAATTGGATATGACAGATAATATTATGTACTCATACAGTCACATGTTATGTACAAAAGTCTATTATGAAACACGCTGTACTGAATATATTATGTTTTATATTTGTATAATTGCAAATTTAACAGTACATACTATATAATAAGTAATATAATTCTACACTTTATAAACCACAATAATTAACATTAAAACATATATGTGTAATGTGTATACGTACCTTTTAATTTGATCTTAAATTTCAAACACAATTGAACATCACATTATACATCTTTAAAGTAGATCTACATGTACATTTAAAATTTAAATATAAAATCTACTATATATTATATTATATATCCACTTCATTTTTTCAAGATTATTTACTATATATAACTATACATTGAATACGTAAATATGCATTGGTAATGGTTTGTAGTATCTTAGTAATACATAATATTTGAGTTTTTTCTCCATTATTTAACGCAGAATCAACAAACAACGTGGACTTAATCATTTATAGAGAGACAAGAGCATCGTAATTTCATCCACATCAATATTAAGTAAGGTATGCTATATATATGTACATATATATATATATATTATATATTTCCTTACAAACATCTTATTGTTACATTATTATTATTTGTACACATGATTGTTCCTTATACCTAGTAAATCCAAGAAAATTCTGATTGTGAACACATTAAAGTGTCACCGTGATATATTATAATATTAGTTGCTACTACATAATCATATGTTGCAAGAAAATGTAAAACATAATTTGTTGTTAAATATTAAATAGAAGAAAACTCGTTATAGGTATACCTATGTATGTGTACCTATAAATTATACATGAGTATGAGTATATATACAACAAAAATATATACTCCCTCATTTTTACATATTATGTGTATCATACGTGTGTATGCTTACATACGTACATCACAATTTATACAGCATAATATATTTTAAGGGTGAAATATTTGTAGTCATATTTTGGTTTTTATACCAAGAAAGACGTAGTATTAATGGAGAAAAACGGAGAAAAACAAAAACAAAACAAAAACAAACGAAAAATAAAAAAAAACAGTACATGCCCGCATATGTATATAGATGAGTTGACTTTTATGATGTTTTCTTCCTAAAATTGTATGTTCTAGGACTCCACTTTTCTCAGCTTGTACTTGGACGCTCTTCTGAATTTCGGTAGTAGTATAAAGAACGTTTCTCAAAATCACTATCAAGTTTAGCAACAAATCTGTAACATAGTTTGTATCAGAAAAACATTTTATTATATATACTTTATGCTCGATATGTAATATACAAATACGGGATATTTACAATTTACAACTAAATAAAGGAGTGCTCGTTATTGCGTAGACTTTTATAAAAAAAAACAGGAAAAAAAAGAATGTAAATACAAAATACACTCAACGTTACAAAATATCTCTTTTTAAAGTGTTTCTCCGTGTATTTTTATATTTTGTCTTGACTAAACAAATCATAGAGCAATTGATGTGATAGTTTCTTAGAAAGTTGAAGAAAATACAAATATTTTTCTATGAGTTTAAAGACAAAGAAAGGAATGACAGAAACATACGTGAGTAATTTATTAATTTGTCCAACAAGAATTCTCAGCCTTCTTCTTGGTATCGTTGTCTTGCTCAGAATTTCTGGCATCTTTACTACAAAACCATATAATAATGTGTACACACAAACACCAATCATTATCGATATCTTCTAGTGGAATTTGATTAACTACTTAAATACGTAATAAATAATGCCGATAAAGTTTTAAATTTTATTTAATCTGTCATATTGATAATTACCAAAAAGCCTCATTAGGTGTACAGACCCATATATTAGTGATGGATGAGGTGGTTTTACATTATATTCCTCCAAAGGTAATAATTTCCAATCCAGAATTTCTTTCATACATTCCCTAGCAAGTTCAAAATCTTTCTTTGCCGGATTTATGTCCGAACTGCATAAACGGATATATATATATATAAATTATATATAATATTACATTAATATATATATAATACTATGTTCACACATAGTATAAGTACCTCGTATTATATAGATTAGAGTAAAACTAACAAGCTCATTTGTAAACAAGATTATGAGGTCAGAAATTTCATCATTATTAAAACTTCCAAACCCATTTTTCTTTTCGACTATAAAGACATTTGATAAATGGTGGTTAAAAAACATAATATTATATAGATAAAATGAGATAAAGTTTTATCATAATAATTACCTTGAAACTCGTGATGATGAGGATGGCAAATTTTCCATAGTTTCATCTACACTTGAATTTTCACTTTTAACTAAAGCTTTAGAAGTTCTTGTTAGACGTTTTGTTGGTGGTGGTTCATCTTCTAAAAATAATAACAACAATGAAAAATATTGCTTATTTATTTATCTAAATAATCAATAAAGTTTTGTAATCTGTAATATTTTTTTTTTATATACAGCGTGTATGGATAAATTTTAAACAAAAACATGTTTATAGTTGTTTACATTGATTATTTACATTCAATTTTGATTGTATTTTTTTATACTCATACCTTTTTCTACTTCAATGTCTTCTTGAAATTCATTTTTACATTTCGTAATCAATGATTGTAAAATACTACTTACACTAGAAAACCAAATCAGAATGTCAAAATCAAACTTTAAATCAAGTATTTATACTTTCATAGCTTCTTCACAACTCTTGTTTCAAATAATGCATTATACATATCACATTTCATCCATACATGTACATAAAACGACAACTAAACATGTACACATGCATGCATGTAAATTGGATGATGTATGACAAATAAAATTTATTCAATGCATCGTACAAGAATTACATGAATCATTTAATTGATGTATGTAAATGCAAATTGATTTTGAAATATGCAACTTTCAAAAAATATTATTATAATACAATTTTTGAAATTACATACTTACATTTCATTTGATGGTTCTACATGGATTTTTTTGGATTTTTGATACTGTTCATCCTCTTGTTTTTTATACAGTAAAATCTTTCCAACCAAAAAATCGAAAATTAATCTTAAACCATCCACGACTTCTTTAACAAAACTCAGTCGTAACATGACTGCTTTTAATTCATCTCGTTTTGGTTCTTCCTGTTGTTTTAAATTTGGAACTCCAGAAATTGGTAAAGATGTTGAAGTTTTAGCATTTAAAGCTCCTGGAGTCGGTGGAATAGGAAGAGTTGAGGGTGGTGTAGAACAAACTTCTGGTTTAATTGGTGGTGTTATAACTTGGCTTTTTACTCTATCTGCCCATTCTAATAATTCTTTAAGCCCAAAATACTTTACATAATCTTCTAATATTTTAACTACCGAAGGGATTGCAGGCATTTTAACCAACTATAGAAAAATACACAAACAAAATAATATGTTGTATTATGCATAATATGTACATAATTTAAAGGTTTCACACGTTAGTTTTTCATAGTCTTCAAAAACTACCATGTTACGATGTATTATGTACCATACACATATTTAGCATCATACACACTATAATTATTAATGATTATATATTGATTATTATATATATTATTTATACCTGATGTTCTGTTGTAACTAGAAAAAAATCATTTTCTAAACGTCGTTTAATATCTTCAGGGATAACCAAAGGAAAAGTTTCTTTGGAGTCGTTATCATCTTCATCTCCTTCTTCATTGTCTTCATTGTAATCGTCTTCTGAACTATCTTCCATACCATCTCCATCGGAAAAAGAAGATTTACTACTGTCATCATCTTGATTGGATGTTGGTGCACTTACACATCGTCTTCTATCTTGCCGTAAATCTTTCATTGCGTCAACAAATGTGCGTTTTTTCTTTTTTCTGTAATCCGTTTTTAAAAAAATAAAAATACCGAATATATGTAATAATATTATTATACAACAATGTATCTTTTATATTATATGGGACGACGCAAAAGAAAAGGGACCATCGAGCAGTAAGTTTCAAGCTGAGAGAATCGGCTTTGAAACTTTACTCTTTTCCTGCGGTACAGAGCTAAACCAAAAGCTAAAGTATTGACATTATTGAAATTCCATTCTAGTGGCACGCTTAACATGGAATTCCATTCTCATTTCTTTTGAAAAACTGAAATTCCATTCTCGTTTGCTTTGTGAAATGACATTCCTTTCTCATTTCTTTTGTAAAATGACAGTCTTTGACTTTTTGTAAAGAATTCGATCTGCATGTTAGCCTTCTAATATCAGGTAGCACAAGTTGGCGTATTTTAGAAATTAATTATTTTAAAATACTTCCAATTAACTTAGAGCTTTGAAATTTCCAGGGTAGTTAGTTCTTGTACTTGGCTACTCGAATATGTAATTAAGTCAGTTTCGGCGGAAATTGGTCGATGGTCCCTTTTCTTTTGCGTCTTCCCATATTATTATAGAAATAACTACGTTTAAAATTTGTATCATTTGATTACTTTGTATGTACTTTGTATAATTTTCTTATTATATTATGCACATTCAAATTACTTTTTCTGCTTTTAGCCGGCTTTGGTCTACCTATAAACGATAGTATTATTATTATGCATGCTCTACTATATTTTGCTACTATATCCAACTTCCATATTATATAATATATAATATGCTTCTTTCTCCCCCTCCTAGTCTGTTGTTTAATATACATATATATATAATTTATATATATATTTTCACTCCCTCACTCTCTCAACAACACACACAAGTATAAGAGAAGTATTAACAATGGTAACACGTATTTTCATAATATAAAATGTCAAGTTTCATATGGTCGCCTTCTTAACCATGCAAATTTACAATACATAATTATCAACGGAGGTTTTGGTTTCATCTGTCTGTCTCTTTCACTTCAAAAAAGATGAGCACAAATACAAAGTGACGGATCAAAACTTTTTCGTGCATATAAAGTGCATCAGTATAATATGTACATGTATTTATATACTACATGTATATATATATACTTTTGTGTGCATAGACTCCAGACGAGATAGTAAGAGATAACATGGACAACTACTTTATCCATAAACAATACATATGTATCTAGTATTTATCTACATACATGCCGTGATTCTCTCGGTCATACTTTTATTTCCTTTCTAGAAATACAAAGAGTATAATAATACTACATAGTACGTATATTTTCATCTAATATTTCTTTTTGATATTGATATAACTAAAATAAGAACTCTAAAAGATTCAGAAAAAAGGTATAAAAAAAAGAAAGAGTGAAAGCAAAATGTGTGATTTTACATGTTCTCATTTGATCACTTGACAGCAATATATAAAGTATCTGACAATAATATTTTGTATCAGATGTATTCTATTACGTAATACATATAATATGTACATTTCAACAGTTCGTTCTTGGGTGTGATTGTACACGCGGAAACACTGTAATATTAGTAAGTAAGTGCTGTTTATTATAGATAAAAAGGTATAAATACTCCTATTATATACTCTATAGTATTAAATTGATATGACCGTGTATTTTTGACAGCTTACAGCTATTTTGATCATATTATATAATCAATATGTAGACGATGTTTTTTCATTCATATATGTATATATCTATAGATATACATATTTCATTAACCAATATTATGCTACTTGGTGATATTTGATACTATATATGATTCACCCTTTTTCTCTATTTAAAACATGACAAATAATCAACGAAGTACAGACAGACACATAACATAACTATATAACTATAGTATACTATGCATTATAATATTGTAGAATTTCTCTGTCTCTTTTTATTGTGTCATCTATAGAATATTGTCTTGTCATACAGTTAACCTGTCATATCTGTCATTTACTGGAAATCAGTTTGCAACTACTACTAAATGTCTCTTTTGAGTTTTGACAATAAAGCGTATAATATTCAAATCAGTGAAGAGTCGTCATTATTATACTCTGTAGTTTTCAGTGAGTCTTTAAATTACTTTATTCATAGTCGACTACAATAACATTATGATTTTATGAATAACATGTCTAATGTCTATTCCCTATATATGATATATAAAAGTTATAATATTTAGTTTCAAGTACATGAGACTTTTGTTTGTTGTATGATTATTATTGTAATTTGCAGGTATTTTTTTCGTATATTTTTACCTCAGTTAAACATGATTTATGATTCCTTCAAATTTCAAATTACATGAAATGTGAAATATGGAAAGAGACCAATGAACCCATGATGATAATTAAATGAAAGTGGACATGATAATTAAATAATGATCTAAAAATTAACTCACCGCCGGAGACTGACGATAGGGTTGAGGTCCCGAACGAATTGACGACATTTTACACAAACATTGACAATTAACACAGTTGATATATAATTATACTTAACAATTAACAAGTATTATTTTATTATAAAGGAAACTACTATTCTTCTTATTATTATTAATTTCAATAACAAGACCTATAACTAATTATACATATATTTAGGAGGATTCACACAGTCAAGAACAAAAGGAGTCAACCAAAACCAATATACACATACTAGATTTTTAAAAATTTAATTGATAGGGAAAAAAAAGTCCTTATGTACATACATGTACATACATGTCCAACGGATTCATTCAGACATTGAGCAAAAAAAGGGCGTCTAAATAACACTTTTCAAACTACTTTTTTTTTTCAGGAGCTTTTTTTTCATTGAGAGCTCTCGTATAAAATTTTAATAAAATTTCTATTTAACTTTTAAATTATCACCCAATTATAATAAAAATAGTGTAGTTAAACGTAAGAAGAACAGTGAATAACACATTATTGTACAAAACTAATTTTTTTAAAAAGTGTTTTGTTTGTGTATAAATATATTCTATGAAGCAGAAGGAACAGATGATGATGAGAGGAAAACAAAGTTTTGTGTGTCATCCAATAATATAAAAATAATAAAATGTCTTCTTCATTATTTATAAATAAATAAATAACTACGTAAATAAAAAAATACATATTATATTGTTATTATTGAAATTCCATTAATAGTATATTTTGTGTACTAACAATGAGTGACCAATTTCGTAAAGGTGAACAATATTCTCCAAAATCTTCTCCTAGGGGTATGATATTGAGTTTTTTTTTTTTAAATAATCTCTTCCTTTTGTTTGTTCGTCTAAACTTCACTAGCTAAATATATACATATATGTATATCTTGTATTTATTGACGATTCATATTATGTATGCTGTCATATTGTATGTTGTATGGTACTTACTAATTACTAATATAATGTAAATTTCTTGTACGATTGCGGACAGGTTCTAGATCCCCACAAGTAGTTCCTCGTCAAGATTCTACTGGGACTTTAAAAGCAACCATCTCATTAGGAAAAAATCCTTCAATAGTGGCTGCTGGACCTTTTTATCTTGTCAAAGAACGACCACCTGATTCTGAATTGACGGGTTCTACAAATTTAATGGCTTATTATGGACTCGAACATTCATACAACAAGTCTAGTGGGAAAAAAGTTAAAGACACTCTATCACAATTTTTACAACATTTACCCGGTCATATTGATTCCCCAGGCAGTACAGATGGAAGTTCATTAAGACTTGTAATTGATAAACCACCAGTTGGTGAGAGGAGTTTTGTTTGATATTATATTATATAGTATTAATACATGTAGCATATTACATATTACCATTGTATTATATGTACAAGAAATGATATACTATAAATTATTCTTATTATTTTAATTTTATTTTATTGTGGTTTAAATCTTATTTATTTATGTATTCATTTATTTTTTTACAGGAGGAAAAGAATTATTACCATTAAACCCTATGCAATTGGCTGGATTTCGTCTTCATCCTGGCGCATTACCTGAACATCTACGTTCCCTGTACATGTCACCTACAAAGAAGAAACATAAAGAAAAGAAAAAGGATAAACATAAAGATAAACACAAAGCTGGAGAAACACCAAATCATCATGAGTCCAGTGCTGCTGAATTGGCTGCAGCTGCTGAAAAGAAGCATAAAAAACAGAAAAGACATGATGAGGATAAAGAGAGAAAGAAAAGGAAAAAGGAAAAGAAGAAAAAGAAACAAAAACATTCTCCAGAACATCCATCAGGTGGTGGTAGTTCTACAATGAATTCTTCATTGAATTTGATGTAAAAAAAAGTTTGTTTTTTTTTCTTTCGTAATACTACTACTACTTATTCTTGTTGTTGTTAATCATAATAATATATTTAGTAGCGTATGTATTATTAATTAATATAATCCTAACTTATAATGTATTGTACTATAACATGATAAATACGATGCTGAATATCCATTATTAATATTGCCTTTTGTACATATATATATATATATACGTATGCATATTATAATAATATATTTGCATTACGGATCGTAGGATAACGAACTTGGAATGTAATAATATTATTATAGGCTTAAGTTAAAAAAACATTGATACTGAAAAAATGTTATATTATCATAATACAACATTATACACGTTTTATGTTTCAGATATAGTATACAGGAGATATCATCATTATTGTTTATTTTGTTTCTATTATTTAAAAAAGCAAAAAGTTACATATTTTCGAAACAAATCTCTCATGTCGGTATGTACTTAATTGTTCGTGTTTCATGTATAAACTATTTGATTTTTGAAAAAAAATATCTGATATACAATTATTCTGATTATTGTTCTGAAACCATTATGGTATAATATTATGAGAATGTGATTTATGCAAAACTTTAAGTTTCTTACGTATTACTACGTATAGTGGAAGATACAATACATCTGTAGATATATAATTAATTAAATCGAAAGTTCTATGATGAAAAAAGTTTGCAGTACATAAACTATACACTATATATATAATTTATAACCCAACAAGTGAAGAAATAACTGTCGCACGTTTTTAATTTTTTTTTCTATGTAAAAACATTTCAAAATATGAGTTGGTGGATCCAAATGGATACAAGTCATATTATTATTATTAAGCTATATGTCACATGTATAATATATTTATCTTTATATAAAGTCGTACAGAATAATCTCCGCATTTTTTCTTAGTATAGAATAAAAACGGTATTTAATATTATATTGAAGTATGTGTCGTGGTTTAAAAAAAATGGAGTGTGTAATAATATTATTGTAATACGGAATACGGATCTATCACTATTCAGATCATTTTCAAATAAAAAGCGTTATTTGGTCAAAGTATATTTTTGTTGAGTCAAACGTTGATGTTGTTTTTTTAATCATATATTATGCATGTACACCAACATAATCCAACATCGTTTTGTTGTATTTTTAACTGTAATCATAATAGCATAGTGCTAGCACAATTAAGTGTTTAGTACACTTTTAGCATTCAATAAAAAATATACATATGTACATACATGCAAGTCCCAAAAGTCATAGATGATGATTTCACGCGGTGAGAGAGCTTTGAAATCGAATTTTTTTTTCCCTGAGCCCTGAGCCCTGAGCTGAAAAACTGAAAAGTTATTGTCAACTTTAATCAGTTGTACAGTTGTACATCTCAATTAAATGTGAGAAGGATATTGAAATTATTATTTATCATCTATTAAATCTACAAAATGGAGAATCCAGACAGTGCTTCTGTTGGTAAAAAAGGAGTTCTTATGTCATTGACGACAAGCAAGCCCTTTGAAATACCAGATTCTGATGTGGTAAGAAAAACACAGTTTAGAAAACACAGAAAACCTTAATTAAATATTATGTGTGTGTACACACACACATGAATGATTAATTATTTTTGTTTCAAACTATATTATTATAATTGTATAGTTTGGTCGTTGTCGTTCCGTTACTGAATTTGAAAAATTAAATAGAATTGGCCAAGGAAGCTATGGAATCGTCTGTGAGTTGGCTATTGGCTATTACACACTATAGACACAATATTCAATATAATTATTATTAATGAATTACATTTAATTGAAATAGTCGTAACTATATACTATGTACATCTTAAATATCATGTCTATATATATATACATTACAGATCGTGCAAAGGATACCAAAAGTCAAGAAATTGTTGCACTTAAAAAGATGAGAATGGAAAGAGAAAAGGGAGGATTTCCACCAAGTGCATTAAGAGAAATATCAATTCTATTAGGTGTTCGTCATGAAAACATTGTCCGGTTACAGGAAATTGCAGTGGGTCGTAGTTTTGACAGGTTAGTTTTATAATCTTGTAAATGTTATGCGTCTTATATAATAAGTAAGGAATTAATTGAAAAACTGAATAAATACAAATAATAATTATTGTCTAATGCCAAGCAATATAATATATAATAATACTAATTCTAATAATTGTTTCTTCGTTTTTTTTTTTAATACTATAGTATATTTCTGGTAATGGAATATTGTGAACAGGTAAAGCTATAATTTAAAATGATATTAAAAAAGGGAAAATATTTAACAAAACTTTATAATTATTTACAATGTTATTTGTAAATGAAGAAGACACCTATATACATACAGTGTTTTTAAAACAAAAAATGTTTTTATATTTTTTAGGACTTGGCTAGTTTACTAGATAATATGCAACGTCCTTACACAGAGTCTCAAATTAAATGTATCATGTTACAATTATTTCGTGGACTTCAACATCTTCATCAAAATTTTATTGTTCATCGGGACCTAAAAGTTTCCAATCTTTTAATGACTGATAAAGGTCGTATTAAAATTGGTGAGAAAACAATCAACCATGAATTTTCATTTTACATTTTACTTTAAAATTTGAAAAAAAAATCTAAAATCATTTCGAAAAAAAAAACAGGAACACAATAATAATAGTAATTAATCTTAATGTTCACAATGTTCATTTTATTTAGCTGATTTTGGTTTGGCACGTAAATATGGACTTCCATTAAAAGAAATGACACCAAATGTTGTCACTTTATGGTATAGAGCTCCAGAATTATTACTCCATGCAAAAGCACAAACTACAGCTGTTGATATGTGGGCAGCTGGTTGTATTTTTGGTGAACTTTTAGCTCATAAACCATTATTACCAGGAAAATCAGAAATACATCAATTAACATTAATTATTGATCTACTTGGATCACCAAATGATATAATTTGGCCTGATTTCTCAAGTTTACCTGCAGTTCAAAATGTTACTTTAAAAAATCAACCATATAATAATTTGAAGGATAGATTTCCTCTTTTAACTGCTTCTGGATTGAGACTTATGAACTTTCTTCTCATGTATGATCCCAAGAAAAGAGCAATAGCCGAAGAATGTCTAGAAAGTTCATATTTTAGAGAGCAACCAATGCGTAAGTATATAAAGTTTAATTAATAATTATTATGAATTTTTTCATACAAAAAGTTTCACCCAAGAGTACTTCTTTTCAAATTATAATAATCCTCTATTTTATGACTATTTTTTTAGCATGTGATCCTGGAATGATGCCATCATTTCCTCAACATCGTAATATGAGTTCTGGTAGTGGTGCTGTGTACACATTTGATACCAAAGAAGTTGTAGTAGTGGAATAAAAAGTGATATTTATTATGAATTAATGGTATTGTAATATTTTATACTTTTATATATATATATATATGTATAAATGTGAAAGTAATAGCAGGATAAAAGTATTATTATGTTTGTATATACATGGTATACATTATAAGTATTTACCCATTCTTCTTCTTCTCTGTACATAGTGGATATATATACTCTATTCTGTATATTTAAATTATATATTTAATTATGATTCTATTAATCTTTTTTTTTTTGAATAAAAACTTGTGACTTTAGTTCCAGTATACAACATATTATACCTTATTCATAAATTATGTCTCTGAGCATTTGCAAGTAGAATTATTATATAAATCATGTTGATGATAAATGAGTAAAATAACTATAATATATATTACTGTTCATAATAATATTATTCAAATTGTAAAATGATAAAAAATATAGATTTTATATACTTTTGTAATCCAGTAATAATATGTTTTATACAACATAATATCTGTTTCTTATTTATTATATATCCTGTATCCACAAACATATTTCATATTTTTATACTTTGTTCTTAAGTAAAGACTAGTGTGACTCAAGTAACACTCATTTTTTTTACATACATAATAATATATTAAAATATTATATACGCCTTACATTTTATACACTATGTACGCTCTATACCATTCAAAATGCAGTACTTTTTATCATAAAAATGATACAACAAAAACAGAAAAAGAAAAGATTTTTGTATAAACAGTCTAGTCACAAGCTTTATATTTATGGACTTTGAATTCGTTGCGATAGAAATTTACATCCCGGTTTTGCATATTGTTTTACAGACC
>JAQGBH010001791.1:0-29152 GCA_034698265.1 Sminthurinus aureus
CTCCGTGGAAAATGCTGTTCAATCCGAAAACGGTGTCCGATTTCAAATTTCTTGGGCTCTAACGACGTGGAATAAATGCGGGCGTCCGGTCCGGATTTGGGCGAGAAAAATTTTTCCCACAAATGCATGGGGAAAATTCAAAATTTTGATTTCAAAATTTCATAAAATTTCGAAAATCGAGTTTGCAGCAATTTTTCTTTAGGTAATGAGTAGGTGGGACGGTAGGAACATGTGTATAAAGTTTCAGCCGGATCTGAGTGTTACACTTGAAAAGCTTCCCATGTAAGTGCTATACACTCAGCCTGTTATGATGCAATTCTTGAAAAATATGACCACATCATAGTTTTGGAAGCCGTCTGTAATGCCATTTCACTCGTTGGTAATGCTGATGCTCAGACATGTCAAGAAAGTTGAAGAATAATAATGTGGAAATTGAGTCAGGAATTGGTACGATCCGCACCCCTAGTTAAACTCGCAACCACGGATAACTTATTTGGAGAAGCCATTTGGAAGCAACTAAATCGGGTCTGAAAACTGTTGACTTGTAAGCAGATATTAATTCAATTGTGAACAAATCCAATGACGGTGGGAATCACTTCGACTTTGTACTTTGTAACTTTGGTATCAAAAATATGATTAATAATTATTATTTTAAAAGCATTAATTTTTAAAAATAATTCTCATCATTTTGTTATACACACAACAAAGTTAATCCAGACACAAATTCCACTGTTATTTACATAGCTGGAGCGAAATAGAGGCAGTAGTAATAAATATTACAATCGATCGAACTCTCGTTATCGTGGAGAATCTTCTCACGAGTCCTCAAGGACAACCACATCCAATCTGTTCTCAAAACCAGTTGACTCTGGTCGCTTGGCCAATTTCCGGTCGGAGACCGGATACGGAGAACTATCCACATCAGTTGTCCAAATCATCGGATGATCAATCAGAAAAAGTACAAGCAAGAGCTATCAATCAACGTGGGACTCCTTTGTTTGCTGGTGTGTTGAACGGAATGCGGATCCTTTTAGTTACTCTCTTCCCAATGTTCTAAACTACTTATCATATCTCGTAAATGAAAGAAAATTAGCCTATCACATGATTATAAGTGCTGCTGTAAGTGGCTACCTGTATAATAATTTACAACTTATTACATGCAAGTAAACCCACCCGTCACATGACGGGCAATATGATTTCTCAAAAAATTCGTATCCCGTGGGTGGCTCAGGAATCTGTAGTTTTCATGTTATCCAGCACAAAACTCTGTACGCGTAAATACATTTTTTGGGCACTTAGGGTTTTCAGTTTCTATAAGAAACTTCACTCGCCCCAAAACCTTCATGTATTTTTGGTCTTCAGAGTCTTTCAAATGTAACCTTTGGCTAATTCTACGGCAAAAACCTCAAGGCCGCAAAAACACAAAAACTAAAGAGAAATAGGAGTTTTTGCATTCTCAGCTTATGAAACGGTATTCAATATTTCTAAAGACCCGCAAAAAAATGGACATGTCGTTTGCCCGTCTAGTAGCAGTTCTTTGAGCTTACATGGTAGCTGTCTCTTAGCCAGAGTAGTAGCCATTTCTTTTAGCCAGAGTAATAGCCATTTCTCTTAGCCAGAGTAATAGCCTTTTCTCTTAGCCAGAGTAATGGCTATTTCTCTAGAGCGTGACGGAGAGCCCCTCGCCACCGGATACGGATTTTATGAGGGGGTAGGATATGTAGAATATACACAGGACAGTAAAAAACATCAAACAGTATGAATAACTCAATATTACAAAATTACAAAGTTATTTGTTTTGGATTTTTTTCATTCGTAGATTTCCTTCACAGGCTACGATCAAAAGTTGGGATTATTAATGGAAAAAGTTTTGACAACACTAACTAATTTTTCTTGTCAAGAAGAAAGGTTTCATGTCCTCGTTGAGAAGCAATTGAGAGGTTTGAAAAATTGGAAAGACAAACAACCACACAATCATGCAACCTATTATATGGCTACACTCTTGAGGGAGAAGAGATGGGTTAATAAGGATCTTTTAGAAGCTATGCAAGATGTGTCTTTGGAGAAATTAGAAGAATATGCTAAAGAATTCAATTCCAAGAAAGGTTTAAAATTGGAGTGGTTTTTTTATGGAAATTTGACAAATGAAGAATCTTTAGAATTAGTTACAAAATGTCAAAATTTGTATGTACTTCAGGGCGTAAAGCCTTTACTACCGTCTCAATTCACTAAACTTCGTGAAGCAAAAATTCCAACCCGTAAGCATATACTCAAAAGTTTTTAATCCTTCATGTTTAGTGCATAGTCAAAATTTTAAAATAAATTAGTATGTTTATCATTTATCATGTTTATGACAATTGGTTGAAACTCATGTTTTATGTGTTATAGGATCAAATTATGTATTCCAAACTCAGCATTCTACCCATTCTACTTCTTGTTGTACAGTGTATTTGCAAAGTGGGTTGCAAAGTACCAAAGAAAATGTACTTATAGAATTACTAGAACAGATTGCTAGAGAGGCATGTTTCCATGCGTTGAGAACTCAAGAGCAATTAGGTTATATTGTTTTTACATCTGTGCGTCGAGCAAATGGCACGCAGGGAATATATTTCCTCGTCCAGTCAACTAAACATCCTGTTTTTGTGGAAAGTCGAATCGATAATTTTATTAGTGCCTTGAGTGTGAGTTAATACTAAATACGTGATTCTATCTTTATTTTTTTGATACAGTTTTCAGTTTTTTATAATGTAGACTACAAGGTAGTTTTTACTTTTTGTTTTTAACGAAAAAATAAGAATTTTCAGTTTCTTATTGTGTGTGTTATTTTTGCAGGAAAATCTTCATCACATGTCCGAAGAAAAATTTATGCAGTTTCGAAATGCTGTAAGGACTAAGAAAGCCGAAAAACCCAAAAAACTAATTGAAAGAGGAAATAAAATTTGGAGTGAAATCTGTTGTAGACAGTATCATTTTGAGCGTCAAGAGGTTGAACTGAAAGCTTTAGATGAACTTACTCTTAAGGAATTACAAGAATATTTTGATGTAAGTAGCAATTTTTATCAAAATTTTATGTAATGTTAATCATAATTATTATTATCATTATTATCGTATTTCGTATTGTTGTTATTTTTATTGTTATTTTATTTTGATGGTAAAACATCAGAAACCAAATTGTTTTTATTTGTTGGTTACTGCAATGACTCAAAAATTGCTTTCCAAATGAAAAATGAAGTAGTAGCGAAACAAAATCGTGGAATAATTGCAATACATGAAACATAAACAATGTATTTGCAAAAAATTGTTATCTTCTGTTTAGTGTTAAACATGAGTAAATAAATAATAAATATATGTTGATTTTGTTTACTTTTTACTTATTTTCAGTTGAAATTTGGACCACAAAGCCCAAAACAACGGAAAATTTCTATACATATTGTCTCAACAAAGAATGAAGGACATATTGATAATGGTGAAAGTGACACGTCTGAAGCTAAGTATCCATCTGAGGTATAATTTTTCAGTTTTTTTCCATATTCAGGGATTTGCATATATATATGTAGAACTTTTGTGCTCTGGGTATAGTTATAGTTTTAAAAAAAAAGAAAAAATTTTTACAAATTTTTAAATTTGCAAATACAACAAAAGACTTTATTTTATTTTCCTGCAGAAAAACATTGTCCTAGTGGAGCATATCGCAGAATGGCGACAACATCTAGCACTTTATTCTCATGCTGTTGCATACAAACCTATTCAACCCGGATATTCAAAGTCATCATAAATTCTCAGTGTTTTAATTTTGCCATGTTTTTTGTTTTGTAAATGTATTTCATAATATTCTACTGTTATACAGAGCTTACTTGTCTTTATTATTGTACTTACATACTTAAATGCGAATTCCAATACAAATTTTTTCATCTTAACTGTCTCGTGACAAGTCATTGTATTTTAAGAAGAAATAATATCATATTACATACTATATACACTATATATGCCTATGTGTTTTAACACTGTTCTTGTGTTTTGTTTTCTCTTTATAAAATAATAATGATTGAAATAATATTATTATAAAAACTTTGTGATTTTTTCATGTGTGTGAGATACACACACTATATCCCATTCTAGTTTCATGATTCAATCCTTGATGCGCCAATGTAGATTTGAATAAAATTCATCTCTTGTTTTTGTCAGAAACAGAAAACAGAAACATTATATTTTAAGACTACTTAAATTTGATTGAATTTTGAAGATTTTTTATTTTTGTACTTAGTGTGCATATTTTTATAATAGTCATATTTAGTCGCCAATGTTTTACATTTCAAGCTCTTAATTTGAAGATTGTTTTAGGACATTTTTAAGTTCTCAGGTAAACCAACTAAGATTTTGAAGTCATACATATAGTTTGTAGTTTGTTTTAGCAACACCCACATTTTATATTTATATGTGACGTAAAAATAAAGGTCAAGAGGTTGAATTTAATTACTTTATGTTGTACAGATACGAGACAGATATTCTATATCGTGGTGGAAAGTGGCAAATATAAAGCAGCAATGGAAAAGCAGCTACAACAAAAACTCAACACAATAATGTCTAAATCAGGTAAAATGTGACTTATTGTTATTGTAACGGTTGTCAGCAAATCAAAACCTTAGCTAATTTATGTTTTAATTGCGTTAATAGTTAATAATATAAATATGTAAATATCATCAATATAGTCATATGTTATTGAACACAACACTGAAATCATCAACATTTGTCGGTATTTTGTTTTATTTTGGTACTTATAGGCGTAGTTGGAGTTTTATGCACAGATAATCGTGGACTATGTTTGGCTTCTAAGGGTATCGGGAACCCTAAAATGTCTGGTATGCTGTCTAGTGTTGCAGATCAAGCTAGAAAAGTTGATCCTTCTGGACCAAGTCCAATAATTCGTCTTGAAAGTGATAAAGGTTATGTACTAATACAAAAGAAATCTGGATTTACTTTGGCCATTTTCAAGAAATTTTCCAACGGTAGTAGTAATAATTCATAAACTTTATAACATAGTGTACTTTAATTTTTGATGCGATATAGTTAGAAATTTGGAAATGTGCTCTATATAAGAAGAGAATCAAGCACATATACCTATATACATCATCTAATCTTTTTCTATGCTACTTACCTTTTAATACTATATTGATATAATAGATTTTAAAGACTGTTTTAAAAGTCCTTACAGAATATCCAAGAGAAATTTATTTGTAAATAAGGCGTTTGTGTATGCATGTATTTATTACGATATGTATATATAATGTATAGTTATCATTATTACTATGAGATCCTATTGAATAATCAACTAAATTTATAAAAATAATAATTGTATCGTATAAAATGGTCATGATCGTAGAATAATGAAATGTTTGCCGATATTTTTTGAAAGCAATAATATAATAATTGATCATTTTTTTTACAACCTGTATAATAAATTAAACTTTTTTAGTTGTCAAAAATATGTCGAATTCATTATTTACAGGCTATATACATAATTATAGTACATATGTTTATCATTTACCATTCGTATGCATACATACATATTTTTATTATGTTGTACGTTGGATGGATGGATAAAGTTAGCATTTTCAGAGAGTTCACTCATTAGTGATGGACAAAAACTATAATGCTTATTAGCGTTTTAAGACTTTTACATTTCATTGATTTTAACAATGTTTTACATAAGGGAAAATTGCATTAGAAAATTTTAATTCGATAATATTTAGACTGTAACAGTCCCGTTCTGCAAAGTACCATAATATATAATAATATTGTTTCAGTTTTTATACGTAGAAAGCAACGATAGTGTTATCACTTTTGCACATTGACCAGTAAAACTGTTGCATATTGTTATTTTCTACTGCATAATACATCATTGCGTTCTCTTCTACGGAAATATTTTTCCTTTTGTACATCATTGTGCAACTTGGTAGATCGAGATAAATACAGAAATATTTAGTTTGATATATATGTGAATGCCTAAAGGATAACATATTATGAAATACATGAGATTACCATGTATCATGTTGATTGAACATTTGCATGTTTAGCTTGATATCTGCTAAATAATGTGCAGTATAAAGTATAAGTAGGATATCTTATATGCATCCAGTACATTGTACGTGTGTATATGCATATTTTAGGCAAGGAACATAAAAAGTATGAACAACCACATATGAAAGCATGCTCTAAAGTGCATTGTAGTATTGACTATTGACAAGAGTAATGTTGATAGACTCTACAGTTGATAATTTTGGTTTAATGTAGAGTATTGTAGTGTAGAGTAGAAGCATATATTCTCAGAGTACAATATTATGGTATCATCAATATGTATAATAAGAAATATCAAAGACACTAGAGAAAGCCGTACATGTAACATGTATAGATGTGTATGTGCGGCGTCGACCTCATAGAAAGATTGGAATCGTTTCATTACAACTCAAAACTACGCATCTTGGAATAAAATTTTTTGAACTTACACTCCGAATACTTCTTCCAAAATACAGAATATCTTCTATATGTTTAGAACTCTCATTATCCATGTATATGCAATACTTCTACATGTTACATGTTATTTCATAAATGTACTGTATTCTTATATCAGTTGTTTTGGTATGCAGTTTTCAGTTCATAGCAAAAACAATTTAGCCAAATTTATTACACATATAGATGGGTAAAGCGCATTTGTATACTCCTGCTTATTTTACCAGTAAGTATTGAATGTTTTTAAAATTTGTTGACTAAAAATAATAATAATCATATATTATACTAGTGAGGCTGCTTATTACTACTCCACATTATTTTTTACTGTAAAAGTGTAATTTGTATAATATGTTGTATGAAATTGAAAGACAAAATGAACAAACTGAAAAAAAAGTTTATGAGAATTGAGAATCCATCTCTGCAAAATGTTTTTTAAACATAGGTATGTATGCTTCCATATCATGCAGTTTCAGTATGTGATGATAAAATGTAAGATGAGTTTGAAGTCAAGAAAATGATGGTATCCATTATAACTATATTTCGTAGGGATTATATGTGTACGCATGTGTATATACCTGTAAATGTATATATACAATATACATGTATGGAGCTGTGTAATAAACATTTTTATTTTTAATTAGAGATGTTTCCTTTATGCTTTGCTAAATTTCAAGTTACATCAAACAAGAGGCTCGAGTGACTTAGAGAGATGGTCCAAGATACTCTGGTATACACATATATACATACGTGTTTATATGTAGCACTTAGAACTTAGAAATTACATACATGGAGCTACTCCTGCACTTAAGGATCTTTTTAATTATTTGTAAACTCCTTTGTATTAACCACAAATGCACATAGAGGACAGAGAGTGTGCCCGAACAAAACAATACAAATAAATATTTTTTATAATGCATGTAATGTAACAATAATACTCTTATTGCACTGTTTATTACTGTCTTTATATCATGATGGATGAGCGTGTAATACAGGTATATATATATGTATGTATGTATATAGTTATTATCAGTGTAAAAGATAGGGGATATGAACGCATACATATTTATACATATACAGGGAAACTATAGGAAATCTTGACGCTGATTAGTTTTAACTCAATTCTTTCATTCTTTTCTATTTCTTATAACTCATATATTATGACCATATACTGTGTGTGATTCTTCAGGCAGAAATATATTATATTATATATTATTAGAGCTGAATTGTTCCTTTTTATAATAATAAGAGGATTGAACTCTTTATCATCATCATCCATTTCATTCAAGAATCTCAACTGTATTGTATATTGTATGTATTGTACGTATGCAGCTATCTTCATTTCTGTCTTTTTCCCCTTTCTCAAGTTTTTTCGTCCGTTCATCTTCTAATATCAGTATTCTGCTTCTTATAATACCTGTAGAACTGGTAGGATACATACCTATTACATATCAAATGTACAAAAGCTCTTCTGTGTATAATATATGAAGTGTGTACTAGTAACTAGTATAGTACGTAGTATACGCATTATCGCTAAAAAACTAAACCACATCACAGGCTATACACTATACAATGCCACAAATATTTTTATGAAACGATATATAAAAAATATACGATGAGGACGACAACGAGTATTCTTGATTAATGTAGAATGACAATAGAAATCTAGTTTCATTACGCTTCCAAAAATAGAGACAATAAAAATAATATTTTAACAATGACTAGTATACTCTAAGCTATTGAAACAATTACCCCCATCTCATACCTTAAAAACTCGTGTAGAATATTTATAGAGAAAAAATAATGTATAGTTTTCAAAGAAAAAATGGTTTGTATCCAATTTTTTATTGACGATATGAACACAGTTACTCGTATAATAGAGCATAAAAAGTTGCCGTGTATTTTTTGGCCGCTTACTGTTGACAAATTGACATTGGGAGCGCAATATTTTTATTGTATTTTACGAAATGAACTTGTCTTTGAACATCAATTTTGTATCAGTACAACAGTAGATCAAATACTACAATAGTGTAATAGCTGAAACAAATGACATAAGACACGTAGTGTGTATAGTGAGTAATACACCGAGAGGCTTCTCTCATTCTTCAACCTTCAATATTATGATAAACTCATGACTCCTGAACTTGTGTTCCAAGTTCCAAAGCAATCTACAAATAACAAATACACATGTATAATATTTGTAGGTTCTCCATTGTCCATGCAAATTTCGGTTTACCGCGGTATGCTATATAAATTAGCTACATCAGATCCAAATATGGACATCGTTTCGTCATCTATAATGCACATATTGCTTTTTACGGTTTACCGATTTTATGTTGATATCCATTATAAATTATAAGGTTAACTACGAGAAAATACTATTTGAGAGTATGGAGTATGGTTTGTAGTGTTTATGCATATTTTGCATGCTATTTAGTAAAAGTTCTTGCTATTTACTCTACCTTTCAAGATTTGAAATACATAATATTTTCTGAAGTTTTAAGTCTCAGTTACTGGAATTTCGGTCACATCTATAAATTACACTCAAAATTGGATAAAATTTGGAGGAGCTTCCAATATGTTCAAGTGCAAAGGTAACGGATTATTACCTATTCAAAATACATGTATTCAGTAGAATTAAATTGAATCTTGATTTTTTATTCCCGTACAAGTGCTACATAGTACTTTTCCGAGTTTTTCAGTCTTCAGTCACAATCCTTGTTTATCGGGAGACCACTATATTTCAATACTTTCAATACTTCCCTCTGGTTCTCAGGAATCGCCCATAACGTTTTTTTATAACATTCTGCTAAATACGAAGCACGATGAAGAATACAACATACGACTGACTAAAAGTGCTGACTAATCATAAAGAAAGCTGTCTTTGTTTTTCTTCATGTAGTCAATAGCACAGCGTACAGCGTACAAGAGTAATTCAATTTTGTGTGTAGTTCTCCTCTCTAGTTTCTGTCCTCTATTATTACTTGATAACCACAAATACACAACAGTACATGATAAATATGCCCAGTGCCCATGATTCTTAAACATAGACTAATACACCGTAAACCTCATAGCACAAATATTATGTGATTGTAGTAAAAAATGATGATAAGAACAAGGGGAGAAACTGGATTGGAAAATACTCGGAACAACTCGTAATTAGTTTGAGTAGGGTTTTCCATCTTAATTTAGTAGTTTTTTTTATATCGTTTAATACATAGCCTCATATATTTGTCTTTTCACTCGTAATTTGTACATATACTCTGCATAATAAACATCTTTATAAATGGGACAGCAGTTAGTCAGAGTTACACATATTCCATTGTCCATGCTTTTAGTTGTACTACTTTGATTAACATATTACAGACATATAATATTGCTGTTACAAATCCATTATGTATTTACTATTTACACTCATCCACTATACCTTAAAAAATTCCCAACCTTCTTCAATCGTACTTGTACTTGATATTTATACAAAAACCGACAGAAACAAAAATCAACCTCTTTTCTGCTTATACTCCATACTCTACACTTTGCTCATTCCAAAACATTTGCTATTGACTACTGTCTAGTGTCTACATGAAACACAACACACAAAATAACATAATAGAGAACAGAAAGAAACGAGAGGGAGGGAGAGCTGAGAAAAAAAACTGAAGACTGAAGACATAAGCAGTTACATGGTGACGTTTAGTGTGTAAAATACTGCATGAATGTACATTCTATATTATATACATACAGAAACACATATGCATGTCGGTGTAGACTGTACATTGTACATTGTGCATGGAAGACATACATACAAAATAAAATATAATATATTTGTATCCACAGTGAACCTTAATAGCAGTAGGGATATAAGTAGTAGGGATATAAGTAGTAAAGAAAGAAAAATTCCCTTCCTGTGTGTGAACTATATATACGATATTCCTATATATTCTGTATTATGATGAATTTATATATTATAAAGAGACAGAGAAATAGAAAGATTCCCTACGTGTGAATGCACATATACACAATACACAGCCTACAGCTATAGCTTCTACATTCTACACCGTTCCTACAGGATAATTGTAGTAGTGAATAGTATACCCAGCATCTACAAAACAGAGCGATACACATAGACGTAGATGCATAAATAAAACATGTACATTGTACATTGTACACACTACACACAGACATAGCTAAAAGTATTTAGAAATGGCATGAGCGACAGCCACCACAAGACCCAAACTAAGAGACCATCTACTACTTTGGAAAACACGTAGAATGTAGATTGTAGATTGTAGATGAAACTCAACTCAAAACTAAATCCTTCATTCAGTCGTCTTGTTGAGTTAGTTCAAGCCAGGCAACGCATCGCAAGCTCATACATCCTCGTGTTTTATAAATTTACAGTTTAAATTCACATCTCCAACTTCTGACAACAACAACAATAATAATCAGAATATTATTATTATTATTGTCACTACACGTACGTATGCATTCATAGTACATATTACATACATAAATGTACAAAATCTAATTATTCGCCGCTGTAATTTTTATTTTATGCATCCGGCAGCAAAATTTACGTACAACATATTCAAGAATTTTACCAGAGAAGTTCCCAACTATAAAAATCTCCTTCCTCTAGATTTCAAGTTCTAAATAACTTACACATTGTTATCAAACTTTTGACAGGATAATCTGTGAAGGAAAACAAGAAAATATCTACGTATTACGTATACCCTCAAGTTTGAGTTTTGAGTTTTAACTTTTCTGTACCTACAGACTACAGTCTACAGTGTAACTTTTTTGAAGCGTCATCATCATCATCGTCATTATTCTTTAAAAATAATATTGTTGTTGACAGTTAAGAATTGTTTTTCTTTGTCCAGTGTAATTAACTTGATATTTGGTATATTCTGAGACCTGAGACATTTTCGGATTACATGTGAATGGAACGTTTGTTTATCTACTGATACCATAGAAGAATAACAGAAGAGAGAAAAAAACTATTTTTGTTATCGTGGTCAGTATTTTTACTGTCATCATTCTACTGTATGCTGTATACTGTTTGTTCTATGTTTCAACTGGGATTGAAGAGTGAGGTGAGTAACCAAGTTTTTTAATACAAATATTTCATAATATTTCATACTTCATAACAATTAATTATATCATTTGTACACTCTCTACTCTGATTCTGGAAGTATATGGCTATTCCAGTTTCTAGTGAAGGTGAAACATTGTAAAGTGTTTTAATAATGTCCATTTTATATATTGTGTGCAGAATGCAATTAATATTTAATATTATGGGATGTTGCATGGTAAATATTCGAAAATGTACATTGTACATGGGTGGAATTCAACATTTGACATTTCATATTATTATTATGATGATGATTATGTTGCGTACTTTGTTCACACATTACTTCACGTTCTCCTCTGAGCTATAAATTTTGTTGAACACTGTATTTTCTACACTGAGAATTTAAGTAGAAGCACAACGCACAATAATTTATTTTCAACTCAATTCCTTCTCCATACTTACATCTTATTTGTACAATGTACAATGCAATGTAAATGGTTATGGAGTGTAGAGTGTAGAAACTGTAACCAAGTAAATAGAAAATAGACGAGGGGAAATATTGATAAAGGTAAATGGAAAAGCTCATAACAAACAACCATAAAGTTATTGGAAATGGACTATGTATATTGTATACTTAGTTTATCAACAATCCTAATAGTTTATTCGTTTCCCTTGATTACTCGTAGTTCGTATAATATTACATTTGAAAGAGCATCGTGCATGTATAAATGGCTGGTGGTCCGTCGGACCATCTCAAAATTTCATGTACATTTCATGGATACATATTTATATACATACATTTCATGAATCCGACTAATGGGGAAAAGATTTGATTTGATTTTGTTTGCATGTATACACGTTTATACATCTCTTTGTGTTTATTTGTGGATAAATGATGGAAGAACCAATTCAAAAGTTGCGTGTTCCGACACTCTTTATTCCATTACCAACTCTAAAGCACAATGTATGCTTTATACTATATTTATACATACGTTGTGTTGGGTATTGTGGACTTTTGATTGTGGATTGGACAGAAAGTGTGTGCACATCAAATATACATGAAGAATGAGGATTTGAACAAGCGTTTGATTTAATAGGATCAGAAGCACGAGTAAGGAGGATTGGATTGGAGAAAGAAATAGAGATAAAAATAAAATTAACTGACAGTGGTTGGCCTGGTTGGGGGAGGATTTCTGTATTCTTCATTCGGTTTTGGATTTTGGAGGATCGGAAATCGAAATACATGTATAGACGTTCAAAGTGTTGTTAATTTTAATTGATTAGTATTTATTTGTTTAGTTACGTGTTATGTGCACCAATATACCATACACTATGACAGAAGCGGGTATACAGTATACAGTATACACTATACACGCATACGGGGTTTAAATTTTAAATCCCACTTCAATTTTTGATGGCATAAGTAAGTTATTATTATCATTTTGTCATTATCATTATTGAGCTGCATTTCCTCTCATTTGCACCGGCCACCGGCTACCGGCCATTAATCATATTTTTATGTTTTAAAATAGCACTAGATACTAGATAGTAGATGGATCCATACACATTTTGTTGACTGTACTGTCACAGTCGTGATCAACACACACAGGAAATGACAGCCAATATTCTTTTTTACAATTTTGTAAATGTATATCATCAGCCTGTCTGCCTCACTGTCTGTCTGCCTGGAAAATGGAAAATAGAATAAAGTCAAAAACATTTTACTTGGTATACAGTATGCAAGGTGTACATCATGTTCATTGTACATAAATTTTCTGCATATAGCAAACAATGTGCAGTTGCACTGTTCCTAGTGAGTAGTGAAGGTACAATGTCCACGTCATCCCTATAACATACATAAACAAAACAGTATGACAAACAATGTGGCACATGAAACATTTTACGCCTTTTTCATTTCCCGTACACCGTACACCATGCACACGATTCAGATTCAGAATCAGATTTCGATTCATTCATTTTTCTTCCTGACTAAATGGTTACAAAATGCAAATTATCTTCTTTTTTAATACCATTCTCATTTCAGATTATCTTTTCAATCTTACAAAATGTTTATTCATGTGAATGCAGTTGATGGAACTGAATTATCATCACATCACCCCCAATGCGTTATAACCTGAGTCTAAATTTTACTCCTGACTTTTGTAGAATAATCCTTTAGCGATGCGTATTTTGGATTTTTGGATTTTGTATTTGGCTATCGATCTGTTGGCTGCTGGTGGTAGTGGTAAATTCCTTTCTGTCTTTGAAATAGATTACATGCTCCTCACATACACCAATTCAGTCCAGTCCAGTCAACGTTTCGAGTCAGCCTTCCAAGCTTAAACTTGTACAGCATAATAATGGAATGGGGATGAAGGGGAACACACAAAACAGAGAACACAAAAGAATTTGTTATAAAGGTATTTTAATGATCAAACTAAAAGCCCATGATATTTGTTCTACAACTTACAATACAAAAAACTAGTTGTGTCATGTATAGCAAAATATGTATCAAGATCAAATTGTTGAAATTATTCTGGGTTTTCAATTTTCAATTCACAAGTTTTGAAATTGCATATATTATATGTATATGCACATTTCACATTGTACTTGCATTGTATCTCAAATCCCAAGAAGTTTTCTACAAGTAAAGAAAATGGAAACGCAGTTTTCAAAATTAGAAGCTCATCCTTTCTTCACAATCTAGTCACTTTCTATGTATATCTTTCTGCATTTTATTTGTTCGTTGAAGTTTGAAATGAGATGTGGAGTATTTCATAAATACTAAATGCAAACAAAAGTGTTCATAATGGCGATGGTTACGTGTATGTCAACATTGTGAATTCTGAATATTGTACATGTTTTGTAGGATGTAAAAAGAAACTTTTAGGATGCTGACATTCTTATTCTTCCTCATTTTCCTTGTCGTAATCAGTATCATCATCATCACCACCATCATCATTGTCATTGTATTTTAGTCCCCAAAACTCACCATCGTCATCTACAAAAGATGAGTATAAAGAGTCACGAGTGAGCGTAGTTTGTGTATCAGTGTGTAATAATCATATAGTGCAGCTGGAATTACAATTGGTGAAACTACAACCATTAGAACATTGTTCAGGAAATGGGAAAGGTTTTGGGTAGAACTACACACAGCACACAAGTTGTTTGCCACATTCATGCATCGAAGTAATCCTTCGGAATAATATCTGGAAGTGTTATGTATTATGTGTCATGTACATTGCACATATAGAGTACGCACTATGCACAATGCACATTATAGCATTATGTATACGTATGTGTCTGTGCGTTGTGCATCAAGGGAAAAACCGAGAAACGCGTACTGCAAGTGTGCATAAAAGTATACATGTACATATATAATGCACACACGCTCTCCAGCAGTTGCAGTGACTAGTCTGGAAGTTTTGGTGAGGAGGATTTTCCTCAACATTCAGGAGCAAGCGCACGTGTTTCAGTTTCAGAGACTTTTGAGACTCATGTCAGTCGCCAAGCGAGACTCTTTCTCCATTCTGTCTGCCTCTGGTCCGTTTCGGTTTTAGGTACAGAGTATCTAGATACTAGATACTAGATACATATTACATATGGCATAGCCGTACATATTACATATTATATTAGACGAATATAACGATGAAAGTTCACTGTTCGCCCTTCACAAATTCCCTTTTCCTTTTCCTGGTTTGTACTCTAGGCTGTAGGTAATTTCTACTTTGACATTGACATAGGTAGATAGGTTTATAAGAATACATACTACATATGTATGAAAGTTGTAAGTTACATGTTACATGAGAGGACTGCGTACTACACACTATTGATACATTATAAATACAGGGATGAAATTTCTCTTTCAATGGTAAATCTTGTAAGAGGACCTGAAGTGCATTTTAACTCTTGTAAATATGTATCACAGTATAGAGTACGCTGTAGCTATATTCTGAAATTACCTATAAATATTACAGAAGCTACACAGATGCGTTCCATCTACTGTCTACTGTGTACTTTGTACTTTGTACTTTGTATGTACCCTGTACAAGAAGATACTCCAGTAAAATATGAAGATACTAGATACTATGTTATGTTATGAAAGGGATCATTTTCCAAATGGTAAACACAAGCCTTGGAGAATTGAGAATACAGAATAGCGGAGATACGGTGAAATGTATCATTTTTTACCAGCATCATATTATCTCTTCAATTTTAAAATATTACATTGAGATATCATTTTTTTACTCGGAAAAGATACTTTATTCACAAAACTCTTTACCATCAGTTTTTTTCTTCCTTTCTCAAACAATTTCCTTCAAAATACAAAATACATAACTCCAAACTCAAAACGGAGTCCAAAGAAATACATGGAAAGGTGCATCCTTTATCCATTATGAGTAGAGACTAGAGACTAGAGAGTTGACAGTATTAATATTATTATGATGAAAAAATCATATCTTTGTGCTTTAAATATCACTCTCACTGTATATGCAATATCATACGTAAAATATTATGTACATTGTGCTTTTATGTAGATTATATTTATAGGATTTTCAAAATCGATATCTAAAATGCCTCAAGAAGTTTTTCAGCCATAATGTTTCATAGTTCATACACGGTAGAAGTAGTGTCATATTATGTATAATATTATTATATTACGTAATATGTGCATCAATATGTGATGAATAGAAAAGCTAAACTTCATCCCTTTGATGTTTAAGTAGACTACCTGGTACTTGGTTTAAGTGTATAGATATTTCAGAAGAGATTCCTCCTCCGATCCTTTACAGAGGATAAATTGTCCTAGGCCGTCGGGGTCTCACAGTTTTTTGGCTAAATATAGCCGTGCATAATATAACATGCACATAATAATATTATACATTATACACTATACATAATACATTATGCTTACTGTACATTATATTCTTCGTTGACACGCTACATCCGTTAATTTTAACACAGTCGGTATAATAATCATGTGTTGTGCATACATCATATACGCACATACACACAAGAGAATATTACATCCCCTTCCAGTCTGAGTTTCATCGATTTCTCTCCCTCTCGCTCCATTCAGGATTCAGTATCTCCAGTCTCTCGCGAGTGTTAGACTTGTTAGAATCGTTCCTTTCCAGTCTTATTCCAGTATTCCAGCCACCCTCTTTTTCGGCTATTTTCCATTTCTATATTTTACTCAACACTCAACGACGAGGTTGAAAAATAGCTACACGAAGAAAGTCTTGTGTATTTGCAATGACACTTTATCCACAAAACCATTGATTGAGAGAACTAAAAATTGCGAGTGCATAAATTTCAAGGGTGAAAAAAAAATTGCGGATCATTAATTTCAAGGAAAACAGCCTATTTAAAAATATTTAAAATTTAAAAAAAAAAAACAATAATTCGATTAGTCTTGTTTCTAATATTTCCTAGTCAATCCATCGTATGTCAACTATTAGAAGAAGTTAAAGTTAAAGTGCAATATACAAAATACTTAGCGCAAGATAATTAGTGTAAATTTATAATCCAGTAAAACGAAAGTACAAGTTCAAAAAGTTCATGTAAATCATTTTCTATTTCTACAATCAGCTTCAAGTATTCACAAGGATATTAAGAAACTCATGTATTAAAGGTAAATTGTTAATATGGCTAATATTATAATTTAACTTATTATTATATATTTGGATATTCAACGTCATGATCATATTGTTATGCACAAATACACAATTTTGTTTACAAATGAAGACTGAACTTTAAAGGTATCATAAAATGTTGTACATTATTATCAATTTTTAGTGTTAAAAAAACTAGGAGTATCATTTTACTCTTTGTGATAGCTCGAGTCCCCAGGTCCTACATGAATTGGATGATGGATCCATGCAATTTTTCATAATATGCGATTTGCTTTTGTTTTTAAAGCATACTCTTTGTGTATTCTGTAGTACGAAATGCATCAAGAATATGTACAAAAGATATAGTATAGCAATAATAATCAGAAGTAGTAAGGCTATTATGCATAACAATTTGTTATACATATTAAAAGTATCTAATTTATAATACCTACATGAAAATTTGCTACAGGTTCCTCTTTTCTTTTGATGTCGGTGATGATGCCGGCTAGGCTATTTGAATTTTGAATCCTGATGCCTGATGGTTCATAGCACGATATTATTATTATTATAAACTATAAGTAGATTATAAGTATAGTTTTTGAAAAGTTAATAATCATCAGCTCACTGATCGCTGACTGCCTCAAGCCTCAAGCAGTAAATTAATATATAAGATGCAATTTTTATAATATTATTATTATATATTACAGACTACAGAATATTATAATATTATGATTAGTTATTAATATTATACATTATGAAATTTTGCCGACCGGCTAATAGGGAGAGAATCTATAAAGGATTTATTTGAATATTATTGTTTGTCATAATATAGGAAAATAACAGGCAGGAACAGTTTTCTTTATGATACAAATCTGGCTCATAAAATAGGAAGTGAGGGATGGAATGACAGACATCACTTTAGCCTCACTCATGATGATGAGGATATTGTTTGGGTGGTGAAGGAGGGTGTGATGTGCATATGCTATGTGTTTGATATTAGGTGAATGTATGTTATTATGAATGAATGGGAAGTAATGGAACATATTATGTATCATATAATATATATTATGATATGTATGTGTACATCTATATATAAAGACAGTGTGAGGAGAGAAATAGACAAATAGAGATTTCACCCGGCATTGATTGAACCCAGAAAAGATGAGAAGTTTGTTGATGTCAATGTCATCGATTTCATCGGCTCACAAGAAGAGTAGTTTTGTAAAAGCAGTAGTAGTAGTTTTATGGAAGTGTAAAATCTTTCAAAGATCCATGGAATAGAAATAGAAGAGAGAAATAATTTTTTCCTGTTTTTCTGATACGCCTACAAGCGCAAGCGTTTATTGCTTTTTCTTTTTCTTTGTGTTTGGAGATTGGAGTTTGGAGTTTAGATGAAACTGTCTTTCATCTCCCGAATCTCAACTCTCAAGTCCCAATTCATTTCCCCTATGTCTGTCTCTTTTCATCCCTCTTTTTTCTTTCTGTTCCGTTTCTTTCCCTCTCCAACTTTTTTGCTTGACTCCACTTACAACCCAATTTGCAATCACAGTATCTTTTTACAAGATAAGAATGTCATGTACAGAAAAACATTTTAGACACAATGAAAATAATAATGATGGGGGTGATCTTTCGCAGAATTCAGTACATTAAATCTGAACGTCCAATCCAGTCTGAGATAAATGATGAATTGTTTACCTTACTCATCTTTGATTTGACATGAATGTAGACTTATTTTGGATTTATTTTGGATTTTATGATAACAGAACTCAACAGTGTCTATGATTTAAAAAAAATCAATGTTGAATGCCGATGCATGATATTTGTATTTTTTCTTATGATGACACTAAAAGGTAGAGATCTGTCTCTGCCATTAGCCAAAATGCTTTAGGCTATCAGCTATCAGTTATCCTACGAATTCGCTCGACATATTTTGGTGTTTTTTTTATCAATTTTAAATTCTAAGAACCTAAAGCAGCAAAAACCTTTTACACATTTTTTTTCAAGGGTTCAGGTTTCAGGTGCTTTTGTAGTGCTATTGAAACGAGTGTGTGGAGCGGTAGACTTTGTAGAATAAAGAGGAAGAGGGTTTTGCGATTGTGATCAAGTGCGGGTTTGTTCTCAATCTTGCTGCATTCTCGATTCTCGACTCTTGAGTCTTTTGTATTGTCGATTGTCGATGACTACTCGACGTCAAAAAAATAAGATTAACAATGAACAGATATGTACCTCTATTTATAGATGTAATCTCTAAAATGCATCTTTCACCGTCACAATCAGTATGTGGAACTTTATATTGTCATAAACCGAGAGAGTTTTGAGTTTTGACGTCCTATTTTGTCTGCGATCGGCGACATCCAGTCATACAACTTGTACTTCTATCGCTCACGCAGAGTACTTGTACCATATTATACTAATATTTTCGTTCAATACAGTAAATTGTTACTATACTAGTTCGTATAGCTGGGATACTTGGCAAGTTGTGTGGGGAAAATAATAATGGTAATAATAAATGAAAGCATGATTTGTTTGAGTTGTAATTAAACACCATCATTATTTAGTAGTTTGTCTACAGTCTAGAGGCATAAATTTTTCATGCATAATTGACAGTCATTATTGGGAATCATTTAGTGGTAGTTTGTGTTTGATGCAACGGTGTTTATGATAGATTCCTTTTTTGGAAGTGTGCTACTATTAAAAGTAATATCTATGTGCTGTACACATCTCCATAAAGACTTCATGTTAGTGCACAGTACATATTAAATATAACATGTAACAATTATTATGTCCTCAGAATTCAGACAGAGTGTCTATATTAGGTATTAGGCTAAAATAATAATAATAATGCTAATGATTGTTTTTTTTGTTGCAACAACTTCCAGTGACTGCCTATTGATTTCCTAACATTTAGATCATTATCAAAGTTGCATTCCAATTATTAGAATTATGTCTGCTTCACATCATCCAATCTCTACCTAATCTATTGATTTACTGATTACTGATTAAGCAATATTCATAATAACTACTAATGATAATGACAGTGAAAAATCAATCCTGATCATTTTTTTATTTGGATAAACAAAATACTATTCATTAATGCTTTGAGCATTTTAGCTTCCATATTCATGAATTCAGTATTCTTCCTCTTGTATTTTGTACACTTTTTGTTCGTGATTCGTCTTTCGTAATATTTTCGATTACTTTGCGTAATATTGTTATGATTTGCAGGCTTTTTGTGCATGCATACACAAATATTGATTCAGTTATGATAATGATGATTAGATGACATCTAAATCCAAGGGGGAGAGGAGAAGTCGAGAGATACACTCTGTTTTGCTATTGATAATGTTACTCTTGTAGAGTAGGCAAAAATGATGAATTCATTATCAATGACAACGAGGAATGAGTCAATAGTTTGGTGTTTGATGGCGGAATGGAATATGGAATAGCGTAATAATTGGATTGACGCATTTCAAGTTTCATGGAAATGATAAAATGGTGGTAAAATAAAGATTGAATGGAAATGAATGGAAATCCTGGTTACTGGTTATGAAGTCACATGGAAGTATCTCCAACTATGCATACAAGTACAAATTAAACTATTGAGTAGAAAGTTTCATCTACTCTGATGGACTGGGTTTAGAGAGAAAATAGTGAATTCACTTGAAGAGCATGTCATTTGATTCGGGATGGACAAAAGGTCGATCTTCATATGTATATTGTCTCTTCTGCCGAATGATCGTTGATAATAGTGAAAGTGCAGCACTACCATGTCATTATTTCTGTGCGTGTGACGTGTGAGGACTATAAAGAAAAACTCTCCACTCTCCAGAGATGTGAATACATTGAATATTCAACCAGTCACATACAGAATCTCATCATTGAAAGTACCCACATACATAATAATACTAGGAGCTAGAAGCATAATCAAATTCAAAGGTTCTTATTCAAATAAATTTTCACTCCAAACTCAAAAATAATTTTGAAATCACTAACAAAATTAACTAGTTAAAAAAAATCGTTAGGGTTCTACTTAAAATTCTGAACAGGTTTTTGACTTGTTTGATTTAATTTATTCGTATAAAAAGTGTTTTGATTTTTGCTCCAGTTGACGATTGTAGCTTAAATTACAATCAAATAAATTGGAGTACAATACAGTGCTAATGCAACAGTGCACTCTATAAAATTTAATAATTATAGCTCGTTTGTCGCACATACTATATATTATATATTATCATTTATCATGCATAAACACTAAACACATACATATTTGTAAACTGTATGGATACAGCATTGAACATACAACATACAGGATACAAAGATTGTTGACAAGTGCATACATGATATACATATACGTACAACGTACATTGGTCAGCATTCAGCATGCACTGATTGTTAACATTCAAGTTTAAAGTGGGATTTATCCTTATGTTTATTGCACACAGGTGTAAATATATACCATAATATATCTTTATAGAGGTGTACATCGAGTTCTGATCATATCCTTGCTGCAAGATGAATAAAGTACATATTATAAAGGCATAATACGTAGGCTTCAATGTTGACTTTTCTGTTTCTCTTCGTGACTTAAACTCGAACATTTTTACAGACGACAGAGTTAACAACAATAATGGTGCTGATAATATTAGGAGTAGCATTATAATTTATAGAATTGTTCACTTACTAAATACTAAATACATATTTTGTTCTGCTCGTCAGATGTCCATGAAATATGTAGTGCAATTTTTCTTGTTGATAGTTAGTTAGTAGGATATTCCTCACATAGGTAAAAGGTATATGTAGCTAAAAGTTAAAGAGACTCATGTCAAATATAACATATAACCAAATAAATATAGTAGTCAGAATTGCAACTCACAACAATAGAATGCACAATACACAAAATGTACCATAAGAAATAAGAATGCATCTAGTATCTATCTATCTCACCATTCACCATAGTCCACGACAATGACATAAATTGTACTTCATTTTTCTTTCTTCGTTTCATCCTTGTTCTTTGATTTGAACTAACCGTTACTCATTTCAAGAATGTAATATGTAGTGAACGAGTGAGTGAGTTTCGTTCGTCTTCATCTTCCTCTTCTCTAGTTTTTTTTTATGAATTATGATTCAAAATGGTGATTGCTTTACTATTGTATACCTTTTCTCAACCTTTCATGATCAATTTTTCACTCTAACAAACTTTATAAAGGCACTATTCTCTCTTTACTGTATCTTTTGTACATATGTAAATTGTACATTACATTCCATAAGATTATTGTTATGATTATTACTACTATTATTATTATTATCATCATTCTCTATTTTTGATTTTTGAATTTAGAATACATATCATGTAAACTAAACTATACTAAACTAAACTAACTGTGAACAAGTGTCCAATATGTATAAATGTATAACTATACGCGGTTCGTTAGCTCTCGTGCATTCCAACTTAATCATATCATTGTTCATTGTTCATATTTGCAGTCTTCAGAAAGATGCTTTATCGCTATACATTCGTATAATATAGTTCATAACAATATTATACTCTTTACTACATTTATTTTTGCAAAGTCAGATCTTTCATTGTGATGGGATGAAATCCTCTTTTTCTTTAAATTCATTCCCTTCAGCTTGAGTTTTGAGATGGTGATTGGATTTTGAGAGTGAGCTTGTATTATTTTTTCAAGTTTTTATAAGTGTTATCAATATTATTAATAATAATGTTGTAACTTTTGGTCGTCGGATGAGACTTATAATTGGTATTTTTTATCACCATTTTTTTAAAATGATTTACATGTACGTAGACAGAGGAAAAACTTGAATATTTGATATTTGCAGTTGGCACGGCAGGAGATGAATTGCAGAATACAGAACCTATAAGAATGTAGTTAGTACATTAGACATTACATATTAAACTTTAGTGTGGATGTATCTTTTACTTTTGTCTATTTTATATTTTATATTTTACACCATGATACACAATACAGAAAGTATCGTAGAATAGATATACCACGGTAGAGTAAGTAACTAATTGAGGTAATTGAGATAATTTACCATCCTCAGGCGGGGGGTGAAAGAAGCAATTTCTCAACGTTGACCTTATATCTTATATCATATTTCATATTTTACCACTGATTTACTGTATAATATATAATATATTACTGGTACTATGAATTTCTTTTGCCCTTTTCTCTCTGAATTTTATGAGTCACATTTTATTTCATTCCAAAAATTTATAATCAAAATTCAAATATCAAATAATTTTACTGTGATAATATTTCAAATTTCAAATACCAAGAAAATTACCACGTAGTTTGCGGAATTTCAAGAAAAATGTGGGATACGGTACATTGGAAATTGGAATTAATATAAAGTGAATGAATAATGTAAAAAACCCCATCGTATGTCCTACAGATAGTACTCAGTAATCAAGCATTTCATTTGTAAAACCAACATTAATTTAATGTAAATGAGGTGATGCTTAGGAATTTAATGTTGGAAATTAGATTTGGATGATTCAATCTTCATGGTTTGAAATTGAAATTGATATTGGTATTGATAGTTGATACTCATGCATTTTCTATTAGAATTTTTGTACAATTTACAATTTACTTTCTCTCCTGACTCCTGATGTATTAGATATTAGTTACTCTTCCTTATTATTAATATGGGGTATGGGGTGATTGAATTTGTTCATGTTTCGTGTCTCACTGCCGCAAATTTTACTGTAAATTGAACATTGAGCTAATCCAATATGTGCATTGTGCATAGTGCATTGTCCATTGAATCTATATATGTAGTAGTAGCATCTATCTATTATTAATTATTATATTACGTATTATGTATATAGTGTATATTGGTGTGCGCACACGAACTACTAAAGTTAATACAAGTTTTACTATGGATTGTGGATTGACATTGGATAATGAGATGAGACAATTTTTGGACGCCAGCTGTTTCATTTGACTCAATTAGGATTTATGTATGTGGGGAACACGGTACACGGTGGAGCACATACATAAAACATACAACAGCCTATGCTTACAACTTTGAATAACATAAATAGTAAATAGTGTAGACTGTAGAGGAAAAATAGACAGTTTCCTTCTTTTCCTGATGAATGCCATGAAACAAACACGCAGACACCAACATCCCCTTGCTTCATTTCGTCCTCTGTCTAACAGTCTGTTGATTCTTTTTTCATTTACACTGGTGAATGTTTTTAGTTGAAATAGCTCTATGTGTCTGGTATCTATCTATATTGTACATACTTTCAGTTTCTCATTCAACTCATGAGTATCACTGAATTGTTGGTGGAGGTTTATTCTACGGAGGAGTAAACTGCATACCCTATACTGTATATTTTGTATACCTATTACGTGTACACAATTGTTTGTGCCGTGAATGTAGTTTGTACAAAAAAAACTTAATCTGCGAAATTATATTAAGCAGTATGTACTTGAAGTAGTTACACAGTTGATTTGGTTTGCGGTTTGGTTTGGACTCCGGCTTCAGCTTATGTATTCAACCACCATTGGCTGTTTTCGAAGAGTTGGTTACATTTTTGTCTGCATACTTTGTAATTTGTATAAAACTCTTTGTAAACCTATACCATACTGCTGCAAGTTCATACTACAATTGAAAAATAATTTTTTCTGTACAAGCACAATGGTAAATTGTAATGTTGATAGCACTAAATTTTACGCTGGTCGAATGGGGTTTGTCTTATGTGAAAAAAGAATTGAAAACTACCCCAAAGAATCTAAACTGTAGATGGTAGATTGTAGACTTTGGAAATTTGACTTGGAATTGATCAAAAACGTATCTCAATCAGTAATCAATAAAACTTGTAGATTATAGAATGCAGAAGACAAATATTTGTACCTTTTAAAACACAACTGTCAATTGTTAATATAATGATCATAAAAGAACATCATATGAACACGTGGCATCACAAGGCGTAAAAAAAAGACACAAACTTAATTAGCACTAAGCGTATAGTTTATCTGTAGTCATGGAAGACGAGTTTTTGTATTGATCAATGAACAATGAGCATTGATCATTCATCGTTCAGAAGTAGAAAAATCTCCCTGAATAAAATACAAAGGAGGTGTGTGCCTACATGTTAAAGCTTATACTTTATAATGTGCTGCATACCTATTTGGATTTTCCATTAAAGCATTTATTATTTTATTTATAGTATCCTAAATTCATCTTATATTGGGTAGTATAAAGTATACAGTATAAACTCCATTATTATTGTCGTTGCAGTTGTCGGTTGTATTTTGCACTGTGGGGATATTGCATAGTTTTATTTCTCTATGCGAGGGGTGTGTAAAGAGTAAAGAGTAACCAAACTGTAATAGTCGAGAGCGAGACCAAAAGCCGTGCTGGGTCTTGGGTGTTTGCAAAAATTTTGCTGTAAATTTTATTTTGCTTGCTCGACTTCATACTTTATATATTGTGTGTATGTATTTTGTTATGATGGGCTCGGCGTGTCGACGGATTTCCCACCAAAGATTGACTATTGTTATATTATGTCTCGGTGTTTTGTACATTTGATACATAGTATAAAGTATAATATAGGTAGCATAATGTGTGTGCTCTTCTGTTTTACCCTGTATAAGTATTTAGTCATTACCATCACCCTCCACACTTTGTATGTATTATGCATTATGTAGTGAGTACAAATCAAGCTTTAGACGTACATGATACATGACTCTATGCATAATACATAATACAAAGTGACTCATGTGTTACTACTGTTAGTTGTTAACGTATTTTGTATTAGAATACCGATTTGGATTTGAGGGAGTTTGGTGCTTGATGTTTTGACTAAATAAATCTACAGTCTACACTACTGTACTATATGTTCTACTACTTCTCTTTTTTGAGCACGTTGCAAATTCCAACAGTGTTGAGCTTTGAGCTTTGAGCTGCCTGTTGGGAATCAAATTCGAACAAAAGCTATTCCTTTGTATTTTTTTTGTAAACCTGTATGTTGTATTTCCCGTAAATGTAGATTGTAGATAAATTTATGCATGTCTTTTTACGGAAATAAATTACTTAAACATTCCCACTGGCAACTGGTATGACTTTTTTTACATTATGCCAAGTTTTGAGCATAAACTAGGAAATAGGACATGGAAATTGTAAACTTTATAATTATTTAGCATTAATATTACGAAATGATCAGAGGAAAGATTAATAATAATTAGTACGTAATGCAAACAACATAAATAAAACTGTAAACGTGAAAAGACAAATATTTGGAATTCTTTTCCATAATACAGAATAGTCACCCGTCATTTGAATAAAAATGTTAAAATTCACAAACCATAATAATATTCATTTATAATTCAGTCACGTTCAATATTTATGTGTACAGTATTACTTTTGATGCATAGTCTAAAATAATAATATTATTCTAAATTTTATGTTTTGTTTTTTTTTTTGACAGAAATCCAGTATTAAACCAGCTGTACGTCAGTAAGAAGAAGAATTGGAATTTGGAACTTGAAGAAAACAAATTTGTGAAATTCTACCACATTAAGAAACCATAATATACAACTTGAAGAACATTTAAAGTGAAGTATCTTGAACACAATATCTCAATCTATTATTCAATCGGACATTGAATTGGTATTGGGTATTTCATGTTTGTGAGTATTACTATAGAAAATATATTGTTGAGAGGAAAGTGACGACTGACCATTTTATTTTTCATTCTCAATCCTCAATATCCATATCTGTCTCTTTTTACCGAGTGAAGAGGGTCAAGGAAGATTGAAAACAAGTGTTATTACTGTGCGGTGTTTCACTCCTATAACTATTACATACACAGTGAAGTGATTTTATTTTTCCGTTTTGCTACATTAAACTTGGATTACCGGAACTAAACTAAAGAAAAGAGGAAAGTGAGCTGAAAGCTCAATTGTTATTTTGGGAGATTGTTCCTGGACTCTGAACTCTGGACGTTTATTCTTTTGTCTCTTTCTTTTTCTTTGTGAACACTAAACACTAAACATTAGACATTTACCCTATCTACATGTAAAATGCATCACACAAACGGATACGCGAACGGGAACGGGCATCATACAAATGGAAGTACGAATGGGAGTACAAACGGAAAACCCAGTGAGAATGGCGATGGAAGTTGTTGGGAAAAGGGGATTTGGACGGTGGGCATCATAAATGCAAAGCACAAGTATTTGACGGCTGAGACCTTTGGATACAAAATCAATTCAAATGGTGCTTCTCTCAAGAAGAAACAAACTTGGTTACTCGAACCGAGTGGAGAAGGAGATACCATTTGTTTACGCTCCCACTTGGATCGGTATTTGGCTGTGGATCAATATGGAAATGTAACCTGTGATTCCACGGAAAAAGAACCTGGCTCTTTCTTTGAAATACATGTTCGAAATGAATCAGGTAAGAAAGTTTTTCTCCTCCTCTTCCTTCTTCCAGCATTTAGACATTAGTCATTAGTGTTCAGATTACTAAAAATTAACAGCTAACCATAGGAAACACAATAATAAGTAATTACAGTATATTCTTCACTCTCTGTAGCCAGAAACAATGGGATGATAATGAATATTATGTATGCAATTGACAGATTGTCAGGGCGTTGTTTTTAACATTTTTTTTGTTATGGAAAGAAAAGATCAATTTAAATTTTAGACATTTTAATTTTAATGCATCGGTTCCAATTTCAAATTCCAAGTATCATGATTCTTGACAAAAAAGGTTTAATTAAAACTTATAACAGTAGAATAAGGTTAGTTTGGTATTCAGGTATAAAGTATAAAGTATAAGCAACATAATATAAAAAGTATATCATGTACTAGAGACTAGAGTCTAGGGGATTCATTCACAATACATTAATGATGAATGTACAATGAACACAGTACACACTAGACACAAAGGAAATAGAATAGAATTCCCTACATGAACAAATTATACACGACGCGAAGATGCAACTCCCTCTTTACTCTTTACGCACCATATGTTTTTCGTGTATCTTGAATGTGTAACGTGTAACGTGCCGTTACATCACTTCGTACGTGGCTTGTTGTTGACAGCTCATCTAAATCCTTAATTTGTATCGTTAGTTGGAAAAAGACAGCCGAAAAACAATTGAGAATAGACGAGGGACGACGGAAGGATAACAAATAACAAACAAGAGGTTTGATGAGAGTTGAGAATCGAAACGCCGAGAGCCGAGAGAGAGGTATAGAAAAAACTGTTGCAGTGACAAGTATCGAAAATCCAAACCATTTTTAACAACAGTTTTACTACTTTTCCAAAATTTTGTATGGATGCATTTTCAAGTTATTTATATCTACATTTTAATTTACAAGGAACCAAAACTCTTTTCATTCTTTATCAACCACCGCTTTTGACATGCCCTGAAATTTATTCATATTTTTTATTTACCATTTCTTTTTGAGTACTTTAAAATTGTGTATTTTGTATGGTGTTTGGAACCGACTGCCGACCGACGCGACTTGCAGGAGTTGCAGGCGGTCGGTGATGATACTGATGAGTCTCATCTTGGCTCTTTTATTCTTTTCTCAGTATAGCTGTGACTAGTGAGTGAAATAGAGGTATAATTTACTATACATTTCCTACTTGAAACTTTAACTGTACACTGTACACTGTACAACCTCAATTCTGAATTCTGAATTCTCAGCTGGATATTTTAATGGACCTGAGGAATTTGTCAATTTGAATCGTCGATTTCGTAGATTTTTTATTCGCTATCTATTTTCAAATGACGACGGTACAAATTCATTACATAAATATTTTAATGCTCAAAATCAGTCGTGTTGTGTATGTATGAGTGATTTAAATGAAGAGTGTACATCAGCCATTACAATCCTCATCAGGCAGGTGTGTAAATCGATGTCTGGAAATGAATTTTAAATATGATAGACATATAGGTATGGACAAATAA